>VYZW01060143.1:18896-30635 GCA_013401315.1 Balaeniceps rex
AAAAACACTAGATGAGGAACTCAAAACACGAAATGTATCAAATTCGAACCCCAAATGGAGAGATGATAAAAGGACCTTGTATCAAATCCCAAATAACTCTACATGGGAAAAGCCATGGGATGCAACTTGTTGTGAAATTTTGAACAACACTGCAACTTTTAATGTCACTGTATGAGCAAATAATTCACGGTGGACCTGTAAATGCCTTTGCTGTACTAATGTACCCTGGTAGGGATCGTCCTTAAAAGGAAGTTATTTTGAGCATCAATATGGGGAAAAGCGGGATACTAAATGGTGTATCTAAATTCCAGATCAGAAAGGTAATGTAAGTGTGTGAAATCATAGTGGGTATGCCTGGGCCTTGGCCTGGAGGCACATCCTAGGAATAGAGAAGGAAAACCTGGACAGTTTGGATGATTTGATAACAGATATGGGGAAGAAGGATCAAACATATTGTCCACTTTTTAATTGTGCTCAAGTCATTAATTGCACTATGGGAGCCGGTGACCCTATTGAAACTTGGTACATTCCTGAATTACGAACCCTTATACGTGACATGTGCACTTGGTGTTTTCCAATGCACGATTTTCGACAACAAGGCCAAAACCTGTGTGATAGACCCTTAAACAGGTATCTAAAATATGGCCACACTACCTCTCTGGGAGCTTGTGGGATTCCTATTTCTCGTAAACAGGGAATAGGAAAACCCACCACTTGTGCTACTACCCTATATCCCGCTCCCCGAGGAGTGGTGTGGGCACGTTCGGATGGAAAAATGTATTCTCACCTTAGTGTAAGGCAACATGCCGGATTACTATGTGGAATAGGAGTTCCTACAATGTGTCATAGAATCATAGAATGCTATGGGTTGGAAGGGGCCTTTAAAGGTCATCTAGTCGTATTCAATTTCTCAGTGCCTCATCAAAACAGAAGGTGCCGAGAAAGAGATGGACCAAAGGCGTGACCTGAGTGGGCGGTGCATGGAGTCCAAATACCTGATTATTATACCTGGGGCATGACAACATCTCTGATGCTAGAAAATATATTTACCCTGTATGTGAACCTCGAAAGACATCAATCTGTCTTAGAAAATTTAACCCGACAAGTATACGTCCTAAGCAATTGGACCGAATATGCTTTTGGGGAAATGAATTTACAGATTCAACAGGTATCTGAAATGACTTTGCAAAACAGACTAGCTTTGGATATGTTATTGCTAAAAGATCAGGGTGTGTTTGGAATGTTAAATCTTACTGATCGAGAATGCTGTCTCACCATACACAATGCAACTACTACCCTAGAAGAAGCAAGAAAGAAGATGAGAAAGGTGTCAGAGCAGACCGGAGAACTTTTCCAGGCAATGCAGCCGAAGGATCAGTTTAATGGCTGGGAAGCCGGATCTTGGTTCATGTCTCTCCTAAATTTACTGAGACTTACAGGTTGAGGCAAGCGGCTTTTAAATATTGTTATAATGTTGGGCTGTGGGTTCTTGTTCTTGATGATTGGCCTTGCAATTGTAAAATGTATGATTTCATGGCTTTCATCTTATCTATCCTCTCTCTCTCCTATCCATTGTGTGAGAATCACCACCCTGGACAAAGATTATACAGACAATGTTTGAGCCATGGGGTGGTGTGAGAGACTGAAAGAGTTAATGTATGTTGGTGTCTCGGACATTGTGGTGGTTGGTTGATGTCTCAAACATTGTGGTGAAACAAGTTAAGATCTGCATGGCGACACCAAACCACAAGTGAGAAGTCGGTTGGCACAGGGAGCGGCGAGGCATGTCAGAGGACGCGCAGTTCCATATTTCTGATGTGCCTCACAACTCACCACATACGGCCAGGGGACATACAGAGTCCATTTGAGGAAGGGGCTCATGACCACCCAAAGGACCCCTCGCGACTACTCCCCACAATGATGCCTGTGCAGAAGATTGAGAACTTTCTGAAACAAGAACCATGTAAATCATCGAGGGGATGGACTTTATGCAATTGAGAGACAGAGACTGGCTTATAAAAGACACAACTCTGAGAAAGCCAGGTGTGTGCCCACCACTGGAGGATCACCACATCTATCATGTCACTGTGGGATCCAAGGGTGGTGATCTCTCCACCCCCCCACCCCTTTTCCTCTTTTTCCTTTCTTCTTATAAGTATTTCAATTAGAACCCATGTTGCCTACCTTTATGCTTTCCTAGTTCAGGTTGCCTACCGTTATGCTTGCCAAGTTCAGGTTGTTTCTATCATCAATAAAGNTGGGAGCCGGTGACCCTATTGAAACTTGGTACATTCCTGAATTACGAACCCTTATACGTGACATGTGCACTTGGTGTTTTCCAATGCACGATTTTCGACAACAAGGCCAAAACCTGTGTGATAGACCCTTAAACAGGTATCTAAAATATGGCCACACTACCTCTCTGGGAGCTTGTGGGATTCCTATTTCTCGTAAACAGGGAATAGGAAAACCCACCACTTGTGCTACTACCCTATATCCCGCTCCCCGAGGAGTGGTGTGGGCACGTTCGGATGGAAAAATGTATTCTCACCTTAGTGTAAGGCAACATGCCGGATTACTATGTGGAATAGGAGTTCCTACAATGTGTCATAGAATCATAGAATGCTATGGGTTGGAAGGGGCCTTTAAAGGTCATCTAGTCGTATTCAATTTCTCAGTGCCTCATCAAAACAGAAGGTGCCGAGAAAGAGATGGACCCAAGGCGTGACCTGAGTGGGCGGTGCATGGAGTCCAAATACCTGATTATTATACCTGGGGCATGACAACATCTCTGATGCTAGAAAATATATTTACCCTGTATGTGAACCTCGAAAGACATCAATCTGTCTTAGAAAATTTAACCCGACAAGTATACGTCCTAAGCAATTGGACCGAATATGCTTTTGGGGAAATGAATTTACAGATTCAACAGGTATCTGAAATGACTTTGCAAAACAGACTAGCTTTGGATATGTTATTGCTAAAAGATCAGGGTGTGTTTGGAATGTTAAATCTTACTGATCGAGAATGCTGTCTCACCATACACAATGCAACTACTACCCTAGAAGAAGCAAGAAAGAAGATGAGAAAGGTGTCAGAGCAGACCGGAGAACTTTTCCAGGCAATGCAGCCGAAGGATCAGTTTAATGGCTGGGAAGCCGGATCTTGGTTCATGTCTCTCCTAAATTTACTGAGACTTACAGGTTGAGGCAAGCGGCTTTTAAATATTGTTATAATGTTGGGCTGTGGGTTCTTGTTCTTGATGATTGGCCTTGCAATTGTAAAATGTATGATTTCATGGCTTTCATCTTATCTATCCTCTCTCTCTCCTATCCATTGTGTGAGAATCACCACCCTGGACAAAGATTATACAGACAATGTTTGAGCCATGGGGTGGTGTGAGAGACTGAAAGAGTTAATGTATGTTGGTGTCTCGGACATTGTGGTGGTTGGTTGATGTCTCAAACATTGTGGTGAAACAAGTTAAGATCTGCATGGCGACACCAAACCACAAGTGAGAAGTCGGTTGGCACAGGGAGCGGCGAGGCATGTCAGAGGACGCGCAGTTCCATATTTCTGATGTGCCTCACAACTCACCACATACGGCCAGGGGACATACAGAGTCCATTTGAGGAAGGGGCTCATGACCACCCAAAGGACCCCTCGCGACTACTCCCCACAATGATGCCTGTGCAGAAGATTGAGAACTTTCTGAAACAAGAACCATGTAAATCATCGAGGGGATGGACTTTATGCAATTGAGAGACAGAGACTGGCTTATAAAAGACACAACTCTGAGAAAGCCAGGTGTGTGCCCACCACTGGAGGATCACCACATCTATCATGTCACTGTGGGATCCAAGGGTGGTGATCTCTCCACCCCCCCACCCCTTTTCCTCTTTTTCCTTTCTTCTTATAAGTATTTCAATTAGAACCCATGTTGCCTACCTTTATGCTTTCCTAGTTCAGGTTGCCTACCGTTATGCTTGCCAAGTTCAGGTTGTTTCTATCATCAATAAAGNTTGCCTACCGTTATGCTTGCCAAGTTCAGGTTGTTTCTATCATCAATAAAGTGTTTAATCGATCATTTGGTGGTGTTTCACCTTAATTTAGCCCAAGGGAACCTCAGAACCACCACGATCCTCCCTGGGCAGCCCAGTTTGGATTGTGACAACACAGTCAGTCAAAAATTGCTCAGTACCACTCAGATTCTCCTCTGCTGTGATAAAAAAGGCTTTTAAAACTTTAACATCTGTTCAGTACAACTCCCATTAGGGTTTTATTTGTAATTATTTAACTACACAAAGTTACAGAATATATTGAAAGTTCTTACTGCGCTCAGGCTGCTGCTTCAACATACAGATGGACAAAATCCTTGACTGCTTATAAAACATCAGCCTCTGTTGTATGAGCAGTTGGATTTGAATCCCACATCCCCCAGCAGTCCCTGAATGGTTTGCTCAGAGCTTCTCCTAACACTTCTGTTGGCACTGCGTGCTAATAGCTCAGTATAGGTTATATTCATTTTCACACTTGTGAAGTTTTTCTAAACAGCCATAGTAGCCAGAGCCATGTTTCAAAGGAAAGAGAGAAAAACACAGTGTGGGTGACATGTGAGAGGTTTGTCCAAATGCTGTTAGGTAATCCTTTTCACACATATCTTTGAGCAATGTTACTCTAAGTAAAGAAATTAAAAACAAAAAATATTGCTCAGATTTAGTATTTCAAGCAGATTTAGCCAGGAAGGGGAGCTCTCACTACATGACTCCAAGTGGAGGAGGAGACTTGCTTCTCCTTTTTATCAGAGAAAGGTGCTTACTGCATTGTCTGATCTTTAGTTAGCAAGTGGTAGAAGGTTTCCTGGAACTGTAGAGAGTGTTTGAATTTCATGTGACATGACCTATGACTGATTTTATGCACTGAGAAGAAGGAAGGGGCAAGAGATTTCATCTTGGCTACACAGAAACCTGTTCAGCTTCTTAGCCACTTAACCCAACAGAAGGAAAGAGGAAAACAGTGTCAGAGAAGCATGTAATTTGTTTTTGGCAGGCACACATGGCACAATTTGCAATGTCCAAGCAAGTTGGAAAGCTCTCAGCAAAGTGAAGGGAGCAGACTATGACAAATTCAGGGGTAATATTTTAAACTACGGGTGTGGGTGCACTGGATATTGTAAATCCAGTGGATTTACTTTTAAGCAGTGAATTTCAGGAGTAGAAACTAAAAATATAGGCCATACATTTCACTGCTTTTTAATGTCCTACAAAAACCAAGTTGATGGCTATTTTACAATAAATCATTCAATAAAATCACATATTTTTCAATGTCATGGATTATCACAGGGAAATCACAGCTGTTTTTTGTCCCAGAATATGTATTTGTAGACTATTACAATAAACATTTAATTTGTGACAAAGCAAATGAATTGGCACTGTGCTGGTTTTGGCTGGGTTGGAGTTAATTTTCTTCATACAAGCTAGTATGGAGCTATATTTTGGATTTGTGCTGAAAACAGTGCTNAGCCAGGTGTGTGCCCACCACTGGAGGATCACCACATCTATCATGTCACTGTGGGATCCAAGGGTGGTGATCTCTCCACCCCCCCACCCCTTTTCCTCTTTTTCCTTTCTTCTTATAAGTATTTCAATTAGAACCCATGTTGCCTACCTTTATGCTTTCCTAGTTCAGGTTGCCTACCGTTATGCTTGCCAAGTTCAGGTTGTTTCTATCATCAATAAAGTGTTTAATCGATCATTTGGTGGTGTTTCACCTTAATTTAGCCCAAGGGAACCTCAGAACCACCACGATCCTCCCTGGGCAGCCCAGTTTGGATTGTGACAACACAGTCAGTCAAAAATTGCTCAGTACCACTCAGATTCTCCTCTGCTGTGATAAAAAAGGCTTTTAAAACTTTAACATCTGTTCAGTACAACTCCCATTAGGGTTTTATTTGTAATTATTTAACTACACAAAGTTACAGAATATATTGAAAGTTCTTACTGCGCTCAGGCTGCTGCTTCAACATACAGATGGACAAAATCCTTGACTGCTTATAAAACATCAGCCTCTGTTGTATGAGCAGTTGGATTTGAATCCCACATCCCCCAGCAGTCCCTGAATGGTTTGCTCAGAGCTTCTCCTAACACTTCTGTTGGCACTGCGTGCTAATAGCTCAGTATAGGTTATATTCATTTTCACACTTGTGAAGTTTTTCTAAACAGCCATAGTAGCCAGAGCCATGTTTCAAAGGAAAGAGAGAAAAACACAGTGTGGGTGACATGTGAGAGGTTTGTCCAAATGCTGTTAGGTAATCCTTTTCACACATATCTTTGAGCAATGTTACTCTAAGTAAAGAAATTAAAAACAAAAAATATTGCTCAGATTTAGTATTTCAAGCAGATTTAGCCAGGAAGGGGAGCTCTCACTACATGACTCCAAGTGGAGGAGGAGACTTGCTTCTCCTTTTTATCAGAGAAAGGTGCTTACTGCATTGTCTGATCTTTAGTTAGCAAGTGGTAGAAGGTTTCCTGGAACTGTAGAGAGTGTTTGAATTTCATGTGACATGACCTATGACTGATTTTATGCACTGAGAAGAAGGAAGGGGCAAGAGATTTCATCTTGGCTACACAGAAACCTGTTCAGCTTCTTAGCCACTTAACCCAACAGAAGGAAAGAGGAAAACAGTGTCAGAGAAGCATGTAATTTGTTTTTGGCAGGCACACATGGCACAATTTGCAATGTCCAAGCAAGTTGGAAAGCTCTCAGCAAAGTGAAGGGAGCAGACTATGACAAATTCAGGGGTAATATTTTAAACTACGGGTGTGGGTGCACTGGATATTGTAAATCCAGTGGATTTACTTTTAAGCAGTGAATTTCAGGAGTAGAAACTAAAAATATAGGCCATACATTTCACTGCTTTTTAATGTCCTACAAAAACCAAGTTGATGGCTATTTTACAATAAATCATTCAATAAAATCACATATTTTTCAATGTCATGGATTATCACAGGGAAATCACAGCTGTTTTTTGTCCCAGAATATGTATTTGTAGACTATTACAATAAACATTTAATTTGTGACAAAGCAAATGAATTGGCACTGTGCTGGTTTTGGCTGGGTTGGAGTTAATTTTCTTCATACAAGCTAGTATGGAGCTATATTTTGGATTTGTGCTGAAAACAGTGCTGATAACACAGGGATGTTTTAGTTAACTGCTGAGCAGTGCTTACACAGAATCAAGGCCTTTTCTGCTTCTCACCCCACCCCACCAGCAAGTAGGCTGGGGGTGCACAAGAAGTTGGGAGGGGACACAACCAGGACAGCTGACCCCAGCTGACCAAAGGGATATTCCACACCACATGATGGCACAGCATGGGGAAGAGCTGGGGGAAGAAGAAGGAAAGGCGGCACATTTGGAGTGATGGCATTTGTCTTCCCAAGTAACCATTACGGGTGATGGAGCCCTGCTTTTCTGGAGATGGCTGAACACCTGCCTGCCGACGGGAAGTAGTGAATGAATTCCTTGTTTTGCTTTGCTTGCTTGCACGGCTTTTGCTTTCCCTATTAAACTGTCTTTATCTCAATCCACAAGTTTTGTCACTTTTCTGATTCTCTCCCCCATCCCACTGGGGGGAAGTGAGGAAGCAGCTGTGTGGTGCCTAGTTGCTGGCTGGGGTTAAACCATGACAGTCCTTTCTGCCCCCCAACATGTGGCACGAACCCACGACCCTGAGATTAAAAGTCTCATGCTCTACCAACTGAGCTAGCCATGCACAGGCACTGCGGCTACTCAAACCCTGGTCACAGGCACTGCAGCTGGACCTCAAAAAGGTGTCCACCTTGCCTGGTGTCTCAGAGGACCCTTCTGTTGTGGGGCTGTTGAGGGTCAAAGAACAACCCGTGCCGATCGCCACCACAACAGTGCACTGGTAGCAATATCGCACCAACCCAGACTCCCCGATTCCCATCCATGAGCTGATTTGTTGACTGGAGAGCCAAGGAGTGATCAGCAAGACTACACTGAGAGCAATGGGTGGTGGGACATTCAAGCGTTGGAATACACATTTAGCAAAAGCCACCTGGTTAGTCAACACTAGGGGATCTGCCAATTGAGCTGGCCCTTCCCAGTCAAAAATTTACATACTGTAGAAGGGGATAAAATCCCTGTAGTGCACATAAAAAATATGCTGGGGAAGACAGTCTGGGTTATTCCTGCCTCAGGCAAAGGCAAACCCATTCGTGGGATTGTTTTTGCTTAAGGACCTGGGTGCATTTGGTGGGTGATGCAGCAGGATGGGGAACTCTGCTGTGTACCTCAAGGGAATTTGATTTTAGGTGAAAATAGCCAATGAACTGAATGGTATGATGTTAAATGCTATATGATACTCTATATCATAACTACTATGGTTGCTATATGCCATATCAATGGTATTACAGTAAGAATCACCCAGATTAATGAAGAATGAACTTTGATGAAGCTGAGCAAAGCGCAGCAGTAATGGAATCAGAACTGGCTTCAGCATGCAACAATCCAACACTGCACACCATCTCTCCTGCCCTGAAAGACTGTTATGACAGATGGAGCCCAAAGTCATGGACTAAATGAACTCAATGGACATTTTATAGGGATGACCCAAAGACTAAGGGAGTGATACCTGTGTGTATATATCAAAAGACAGGAAAAGTGGTGGTGATTAACTGGGATGTATTGGAAAGTGTAGGAACTGGGCATGACATAGATGGTATAGACTAAGGGGTGGATACTGTCCTGGTTTTGGCTGGGATAGAATTAATTTTCTTCCTAGTAGCTGACATAGTGCTGTGTTTTGGATTCAGTATGAGAATAATGCTGATAACACACTGATGTTTTAGTTGTTGCTAAGTAGTGCTTACACTAGTCAAGGACTTTTCAGCTTCCTGTGCTCTGCCAAGGGCTCAAGAAGTTAGGAGGGGGCACAGCCAGGACAGCTGACCCAAACTGACCAAAGGGCTATTCCATACCATATAGCATCATGCTCAGTATATAAACTGGGGGGAGTTGGCCGGGGGGCAGTGATTGCTGCTTGGGGACTGGCTGGGCATCAGTCATTGGGTGGTGAACAATTGCATTGTGCACCACTTGTTCTCTTATCATTACTATTATTATTATTATTTTTTTCTCTTTCTCGTCTGTCTTATTAAACTGTCTTTTTCTCAACCCACAGGTTTTCCTTTTTTTTTTTGTATTCTCTCCCCCATCCTACTGGGGTGGGGGAGGTGAGCAAGTGACTGTGTGTTGCTTAGATGCTGACTGGGGTTAAACCACGACAGGCACTCAAATTATGAAGTAAATTCATACACTATAAGTGACGTAATACATTGTAAGATACGGTATTGTACTGTTCTAAGCATCTTTTCAAGTACTTCCACATACACAAGTATGCCCAGAAAACTCCAACAGCAGTTACAACTTTACAACCAACTATGTTCTTCCAGGGCTTGAAGAATCCTAGACTGAGAACTAAATCAATATATATAATATAACTTGGTTCACTTGAGCAATTCAAGAATCAATCTTATAGCCCAAATAATGACGAAGTGAAAAAAGAAAATAGCATTTTTCTGCAATATATAGATTACCAGCTATGGGAAAATTATCAGGTTTTCTCAATAGAGCCATACGTTTTAATGTCACATATGAGAGAGAAGTTTATGCAGTTTCTGCCCACATTATCCAATACATTATTAATAGTCTTTCCATTCATCAACAGTAATGACCAAAGCTTAAAACAAAACTAAAGATAATTAAACATGTATCAGTCACAGTGGTAATGAATTGTGGCAGCTTTATACATGTGCATTTGCAGTCAAGAATTATATGTGGATTATAAACAAACATACAAGCAAAGTTTATTTAAAAATTTCATTATGTTTATAATTACTTTTATGGTAAGTTATAACCAATCTATAATTAATAGCAGGAATAAGAATTTAGTTTAAAACATGTATCTTTTAATAAAAAGCTGATTCTTTATTGACCTTGAAGTTTTTATGAAAGTTGCAAGAAAGGTAATGAGCTTTCACACACATTACCAGAAGTGCTAGATTACAAAGTGGAAAAAAGAATGTGGTCTTAATCAAAATATGTAACCTTTAGATATGCTAAATTTAGCTCAAATAAAATCTGCGATAGGTTGCCTTGGAAAATGTTGCTATAGCTGCAAGNTATAAACTGGGGGGAGTTGGCCGGGGGGCAGTGATTGCTGCTTGGGGACTGGCTGGGCATCAGTCATTGGGTGGTGAACAATTGCATTGTGCACCACTTGTTCTCTTATCATTACTATTATTATTATTATTTTTTTCTCTTTCTCGTCTGTCTTATTAAACTGTCTTTTTCTCAACCCACAGGTTTTCCTTTTTTTTTTGTATTCTCTCCCCCATCCTACTGGGGTGGGGGAGGTGAGCAAGTGACTGTGTGTTGCTTAGATGCTGACTGGGGTTAAACCACGACAGGCACTCAAATTATGAAGTAAATTCATACACTATAAGTGACGTAATACATTGTAAGATACGGTATTGTACTGTTCTAAGCATCTTTTCAAGTACTTCCACATACACAAGTATGCCCAGAAAACTCCAACAGCAGTTACAACTTTACAACCAACTATGTTCTTCCAGGGCTTGAAGAATCCTAGACTGAGAACTAAATCAATAAATGTATAACTTGGTTCACTTGAGCAATTCAAGAATCAATCTTATAGCCCAAATAATGACGAAGTGAAAAAAGAAAATAGCATTTTTCTGCAATATATAGATTACCAGCTATGGGAAAATTATCAGGTTTTCTCAATAGAGCCATACGTTTTAATGTCACATATGAGAGAGAAGTTTATGCAGTTTCTGCCCACATTATCCAATACATTATTAATAGTCTTTCCATTCATCAACAGTAATGACCAAAGCTTAAAACAAAACTAAAGATAATTAAACATGTATCAGTCACAGTGGTAATGAATTGTGGCAGCTTTATACATGTGCATTTGCAGTCAAGAATTATATGTGGATTATAAACAAACATACAAGCAAAGTTTATTTAAAAATTTCATTATGTTTATAATTACTTTTATGGTAAGTTATAACCAATCTATAATTAATAGCAGGAATAAGAATTTAGTTTAAAACATGTATCTTTTAATAAAAAGCTGATTCTTTATTGACCTTGAAGTTTTTATGAAAGTTGCAAGAAAGGTAATGAGCTTTCACACACATTACCAGAAGTGCTAGATTACAAAGTGGAAAAAAGAATGTGGTCTTAATCAAAATATGTAACCTTTAGATATGCTAAATTTAGCTCAAATAAAATCTGCGATAGGTTGCCTTGGAAAATGTTGCTATAGCTGCAAGGACACTTTTCTGGCTATTGGCAGGGGAAAGGTAAGCTTTCAAATTGCAGTATGTGTGCAACAAGTTTATGTGGTGTAGATTTATATAGCCCTAAGTAGATTTATATAGCCCTAACCTCAGGAGACCAGACTTCACATATTCATACCTTGAAATGTAAAAAATACATTGTTTGGCGTGATTAATCACTAGAATTGTTTAGCCTAAAAGCCTAAAGTTTGTGAATGATGGTTAAATGGTTAAATTGCCTCAATGGAAACAAACTGCTGGGGAAAACAGCAGTAAACAGTAAATATGTAATTCTTCCTTTCAGACTGAAACAATTACAAATGAACTTTCAGCAATATTTAAATTGTATAT
>VYZW01060144.1:0-22832 GCA_013401315.1 Balaeniceps rex
GCTCTTCGCAGTGGTGCCCAGTGATAGGACAAGAGGAAAACGGGCACAAACTGCAACACAGGAGGTTTCATTTAGACAGAAGAAGAAACTGTTCTTACTGTGAGGATGGTCTAGCACTGGCACAGGCTGCCATGAGAGGTTGTGGTGTCCCCATCCTTGGTGCTGTTGAAAACCCGACTGCACACAGCCCTGAGCAACCTCTTCTAGTTGACCCTGTTTTAATCAGGGTTGGATTCTACAATCTTCAGAGGCCCCTTCCACAATCAACAATTTTGTGCACCCTCCTCGAATGTACTTGGTAGGTGACTAGTTATGGCGCAGTACCACTTCCCTTGTGTATCTGGGGAAAAAAGCTGGCCTCTCTCATGAAGGGCTGAGGAAGGGAGTCAGCAGTTGAACTCAAAAATGCCCATAAAACTGTAATTACTGGTAACATTTCTATCTTGAGCGAATAGTCTGTGTGGATGTTCACACTGTGGCTGGCTGCCCAATTACTACTCATGGAGTGTTACCGTGTGTGAGGTGGTCCTGAACCCTTCATTAAAAATAACTACTACACAGTTGCATTATGAAGTTCCTACAAGCGCTGATTGCTTGTGCAACGAGAGGAAATTCAGCAAGGGCAGCGTATGGAGCTCTAGGTAACCTGGTAGCAGGTATCTGGGCTGGAGACAGCTCAGCAAGGTAGTAAGAGAGCAGAACCTTCAACCTGAACCTGTTTTTCTGAATGTGGATTAAAATGAAGGTGGAGAGGAGAGAAGGCAAGAGTTACAGCATCTTGAGTCATTAATAAAACCAGCTGTTAAATCAGAGACAGATGGCCACAGCAGTCTTACAGTTAATGCCTTAACAGACAAAGTTTAAAAATAATTAAAAAAAAAAAAAAAGATTGTAATGCTAATGTAGGAACTAATTCCAGTACACACATGGTTTTCTGTCCACATCAAGGCATTTTATTGAGGTATAAACTTTGCAGAAGATGAGGTAACGATTTGCATAGGACTTATGCAAAATAACTTCACAATCAAAATTTACTTGGCATTAACTACTGTATGTGGAGAACAACTGATAATTCCTGCTTGTTAGTCTCCTCAATGCACAGTTCTGTTAATGCTAGTGGTAGGACCGTGGAGAAGGTACAGCAGTTGCAGCTAATGAAACCAGTCAGACTGAAAATGCTTTCATACAAATTTTACAGCTTCTTTTCAGTGGTTTGTGTTAAGAGATTACTGAAACAGACAATGCTTGCTACAATTTAAAACAAGTTTGTCCAATGCAAGAAAGGGGGTGCTAACGTTCTTGTAGCAATGACTGTGGGGTGGGTGAGTGTGGTTTTGTTGTGGTTTTTTTTTTTTTTTAAAGAAAGCTTTTTAAAAGTTATTGGAATAAAAAGCTCCTAGCTGTCAAAGCTAGTACTTTGAATTTGGCACTTGAGTTTTAATGTGTCAGACTTCTTAAGGCTAAAACATGGAAGTGTTGGTAAAGATACATTCTTGTGCTATTAAACACTCCTCTTAGATACTTACATGAAAATAAGTACAAGCTCCATTTCCTCAATTTCGGATTTTAAGAAATTCTATCAATGTATCTTTAGTATAGCTCCCCTGAAGGCTTCTTTGGAGCTTGTAAAATAATTTCACTTTAGTCATAAAGAATCTACAGAGAGTTTCCTACAAAAAGTTCAGTTACTATTTGACATGTAAAACATTCCTTGCTGGTGAATGTTAATATTCTAAGACCTAGTAGCAATTCCTGCAGACAGTAAGAATCATGATATCATTAGAACTATACTATAAAATGTACACAAGCATATACAGAAAATTAACCAGAGAAACATCAGTTGCCCATTGAAAGTCATTTTTCTAAACCAATTCAAAAAGATTATCAAAATACAAAACCAGCTTAAAAAAAAAAAACAGCCTGAGGTAAGAGTTAAATGCAAATAGCAATCTTTTTCTTAAAAAAATAGCTGTATTGAAATTCTAGGTACTTAGAAAGTTACTTACTGTCAATAAAAATTTACTAACAATTGTAAAGAGTACTTTGACTAATACAAAAGTATATAAACATTGTACACAGATTCAAAGTAAAAAAGTACAATACCGTACTTTCATTTCATTTAAAAATATATAGTTATGACAATTCAAACTTTTACCATACACAAAGTTAACTGGCTTTGGATTAGCTGCTACTGTTGTCCATGGAACAGTCAGCTAATTCTGTGTGCTGCTGACTTTCAGCTGTGCTAGGACATGGTATTTTACCCTGTCCATTTGCCTGAGTAAGTCGTTGGCTGTAAAACAAGATGTAAGCTTGAGCCTTGCATACTTCTTCCATAGTGCACATGTTGAGTTTCGAATCATTGCAGTGTACCCAAAATCCTGCAGTGAAGAAATACACACACAAAAAAAAGTAATCAGGACACTGATTTAAGGTAATTGCATTGTATTTAATAATTAATTAGTGACTCCCATTTAACAAGTTGTGTAGAAATAGTATACTGTTTCAGTTGATCTAGTGTATTTGCCTCTACATTTTAAAAGCCCAGCTTAGCTTCCTCAGATTTATGAGGGTTTATAGCCAGAACATGTTTAACAAGCCAATACAAAGATTGAACTGGTTTGGTCTACAGAACTGCAATTCTCATTCCAGGCAGTTCAGCTACAAGTGACTCCCTTTTGCGTTTGAGAAGAGACAGTAAGCTTATCAGGTTAGAATTACGAACACCCCTTTCCCCCACACTCCTTATGGCACAGCTGGTTCCTACCTCCTTCTGAATTGTAGCAGTAGGCAGTGTAGTGCCCTGAGCCAAATCCTTTCCCGTGATGCATTACCACAGCAGACAAGTCATAGATAAAGCAGTCAGGTAGGAGGGACTTGAGGGATTCTCTGCAGCAATAAGGCTCCATGTTCAGCATTTGATCAAAATTAACGTGTACGCCAATCTTCTCACGATGATTGCGTCCTGACCACCTGGAAAGTTAAGTCAAATGAAAACTTGCATTTTTTCAAAGAAAGAACACAGCATTCTGAATTATGTTTTAACATAACAAGTGTTAGCTTCATTATTGTCTTTGTGCACAAAATAAATGCTAATTTGCACACTTTTTTCCTAGGCTTCCTCTTTCACTTCTCCTTTATTTCAAGGCCTTTTAAAATGTGTCTATGGTACCTACTATTCTCATCTTCTGAAATACCCATTTTAAGATCTGTGTAATGGTGAGTGGGAACTACTTCCCACGTATTTTCTCTCATTGGTATTTCTCATGTATTCTATCTCACTTTCAGTTTCCTTTGTATTCAGGACACTCTGTACTAATGCGTGGACTAAGAGTTCACAGAGATGCAGTCTCCACTTCCTTACTCTCAGGCTAATGCACGAATGTATTTGGTTCTATGAAGGTTATGTGAGGCTTCCACTGAATACAATCTCAGTTTGTACATTAGTGAATATGAGCATTTACTCTACCTGAAGATAACACAAGATTAGTTTTTACCAAAAGTTCACAGCAAGGTTAGTAGGTTTTGACTGAAAAGAAGGATGAAACATTTTTGGTATTAAAGTAGCAAGTAGTTGGAATCCAAAAGGTCAATTCTCTACTTACAGCATATCTTAAAAAGAAGGTTCTAATAACTATTTCTCATCATACTAGCAAAGGGAAATGAAACCAATGCTGAAAAACATTTATCCCAAACAATGGAAGAGCAGGACTGAATTGGTCAGTTTGCAACACTGTTCATTGTGGTACTACTTACCTAAACCGTTTAAGGTGTAATCTGAGAACCTGAGGTAGTCGACACACCATAAGCTGCTTCTGAGCTTCTGTGAGTATAACTGGTTTAGAAGAAAACTTCCTTCGTTTTGCTGAGGCCAAACACACAGTTACACAATACAAATCTTGATAACAGCCTTGTATTTCAGTCTAAGATTTAGCCACTGAATTTGTGTGGACCTAAATAGCTACTGTATGTGCCTCCTTAAAAAGGATACACTCTGAGAGCCATTTTGCAAGGATTATGTTATGATGCGAGTATAAAATACTTGTGGTCACTTAGGTTAGTCACCTTAAGTTGAAAAGCTGATGGGTTCTTCAGCTGGGAGTATCAGAATCCCCATTAGAGTGTGATCAGACTTTATCTAAGAGAAACATCACACTTTAAAACATCCTTTGAACAATTCCATCTTCTAGATGGTGAGTAATAGCTGCCAAGTGACCACACCAGGACTTTGTTTGCAATATACTTTTAAGACTTTTAGTATTTTCCTTCCACGCTTTCGCAGTCAGTTTACTTTATATTTTACACAGAGAACGTATGCATGAGTACATACTGCCTTTACTCACTGTTGCACTGATCACATGCATATATCTTTCCTTCCAAAGCTTCGGTTTCTGTAAACTTGGCCAGCATTTCTGTCAGCAGACATGGATACTGAGTCGACATCTCCTTGCCGTTGCAGTGATACCTCTCAGGAAACTCCAGCGACAGGTCCCAGAAAGGTTCTATGGTATTTGATTTATTGTCACAGGCAAGACATGTAACCTGTAAAACAATATTTCACCAGTTGCTTAGCCTCAAAAACTTCCTTTGCTNAGAAATGATACACCAAATTTCTCTGAAGCAGCATGTCCAATACTGTTATCACGAATAGGTAAGTGTTCTTATGTTTTACTGACAAACAAAAGCAGTGTCAAAATGGTCTGCCTGGGACTGTCCAAGAGAAAGCAGCTGGTGGAGTCTCCGGAGTCTTTTTTCCAAAAAGACACACTCCAAAAAGAAAATTTACATGAAAGAGAGAAACTGTAGTTTAGGTTAATTTAAAAAAAAAAAACAACACCACAACAAAAACAAACCAAAAAAAAACAGCTGGGGATTTTAAAGTCATATCCTTCTTACTTTGTAAGTCTTCCAGGGAAGCCTGGATTAGGAAGCACACTTCTTCAAAGAAAAATTAACAGGTAAAAATAATTTATTTCTTCTTTCAGTAAGTGGATCCATCGTCACACTAGGGAAAGGACAAGCAGTGAGACAACATAAATAAAATGTCAAGAAGTGAAATGAGTCAACCTGGAAAATGCAGATAATACAGCAGGGGACAATTAATTTATGACAACATTCAATATTTAGGAAAGTAAGTTAAAAGCAGTAGCTCTTCTATGCTGGAATAGCAACACATCAGGTGTTGATTTGCAATGCAGTCTTCTAAAAGCTAGCTCAAGCTGTTTAGTGTCACATCATTTGAGTCTTCCTCCAAATGACCTCCACCCTTCCATGATCCATGTGGATGAATGACTTCTATTAGCAGCTGAACCTACACAGTAGTGAAACTCCACTTAGACTGTAACAAGCACAGTTCATAAAGGCTATAAAGAAATACCAGTAATATCAAGTGTATGCGTGTGAGATTAAAGGTATGTTCACTTTGGTATGTCGAATGCAACAAAGTACAATACAATCCTGAAGAGTAATTACCTGAATTTTCTAGTGTTACTGTATTTATTGGCTTATAAGTTGCAATTGATTACTAACTCAAGCAGCTCTAACCTCACTGCTCTAGAAAAGACACATTCTGAAAATAAGCTGAATTTTAATTGGGCTCAGATAGATAGCTTTGACAGAACTTCCATAAGCATCCAACATGTTCCCACCCACTTCCCCAGCAATTAAACTTTCCCACCAAAGAGATTAAAGGAACTCAAAGTTTTCATATAGGATGACTGTCAAGATACTGTTATTTATCAGCTCAGAATAACAGCCAGGTGTGATGAGACACCACCATTCATGTTTTACACTAAATGGAATATTGGATATCTCCTTAAGTTTGCACCACGAGGGTAAACAATTGCCAAATTAAATCTCTATAAGCATGCTTCCTATTTAGGAAAATACCACAAGTTGTTTGGAACAACTAATACAAAGACGTAGTAATAAAGGAATGAAAATCCATGAGGGATCCAAATACTGTTATTTCACAGGCACGCCTTTGTGTTGCTGTTCTACATAAATTCAATGTAGTTCTTCTCTTCAGTTAGCTTAGTAAGCCTACACAAGTGTAAAAATACACTCAGTTTTGTTCAAGACCTCCTTTATTTTTCCTCTGACGGTTTGCTGTTATGTAATTATTCACCCCGTTTTGTCTGTTATTTCATAATCATTTATATATGGACAGATTTGTCACCTTATGGTACCTTCCTCCTAGGTGTTCTTTTGAGTAATTATCTAATGCATTCATTAGCTACAACAGCTCATACACTATCTATGCATTAGCTACCTAGTGCGCATGTGTATTTGTGTACCAGCATTCATGTTTAGCAGTGGAGTTAGGAAAGCTGTTAGCTGCTTTAAGTTCTAAGAAGAAGAAAACGCCACTGCCTTGTTCTTGGAAAACAAAACTTTGAACTTACATGGCAGAAAAGAGGAGAATCTTCTGTTTTAATTTACACTGACAGGAGCTTCTTTTGTAAGTGCTAACATCTGGCAACGTTTCAAAGCCACAGACTATTAGTAATTCAGAGCTGGAATCTAGACTTGGGAGACAAAATGATATGTTTGGCCACAGTTCAAGCTAACTCCAGCATAAACACAGAATGACTAATAGATTTCTGCTGTACAAATGGGTGATTTTGTTGGGCCAAAAGTTTATTTAATGGATGAGTTACTTAAGAATTTGTTGCACATGAGTGCACAGTGAAGATTAACGGGCTCAGGATGAAGTACATACATGAACTCAGTACAAATAATTTTAACAAGTTCTGAGTTTTTAAATTTAGCGTGTAATGTTAACAATCCAGGTTATTTTAAGATCCTCTTTCCCAACTAGTTAGTAAGTACTATCCCAAAGAAAAAACCAGTTGGCCCAGCTTCCAATT
Organism: Balaeniceps rex; assembly: GCA_013401315.1. Lineage (NCBI taxonomy): Eukaryota > Metazoa > Chordata > Aves > Pelecaniformes > Balaenicipitidae > Balaeniceps > Balaeniceps rex. The sequence continues at coordinate 6,870 of VYZW01060144.1, forward strand.
TTTGCCTCTCAAAAATCCAAAAGAGATAAACTGATCCAATAGTGCTGCTTCTCATCTCATCATGCAACTGTGAGCAAAGCTGATTTGTGTTGACAAAATCCTGTACTGCTACAGAGCTGCATTTATTTCCTCAAATGCAAGACACTCCTCCTCACCATGACACTGCAGCAGAGTTAAACTCTTCAGAGTTATCCGGGATTTGCATACTTGCCAACAGCCAAGTGACCTGACATATCTGGATAAGCATACACCCAACCATATCAGCCGCAGTGCGCTAACTGCTCCTGTACGCCCTCTTGCTCAACGGTAAATGAGAGGTAAGTCAGGGCTGGAACAAAGGTTGGAAGTATTTTTCTTGGCCAGGCCTGAGCTTACAAATTGGATTACTCAACAAGTAGGAGGATCCCTACCCTTCTGTGGAATCCATCTGCACTGGCCTGTCCATCAGCACGCACTTCACAACACTCCCACCACTTCTCTTTCTGTCCTAAATGGGACTCTTATCTCACACTCCACTACCATTCACACAGTATAACACAGCTTTTTCTTTTTTGATGAAGAGTGCTGAAATTGTAGAAACTGCTCAAAAGTTGGTTGAACAAGATGTGAGATTTTTATAAAAACAACGAAACAAAGAAAAAAAAAACCCAAACATGAACTCAAAGGGCTGGCAAAAACTTTATGCATCTGCCCAGTGTAACTTTTTGTGGTATGAGTATGCACGACAGTAATAGGGAAGTGAGTCTGCTCTAGCAATCTGGTTAGTGACGTGTATCTTTTTTGTGACTATATTTTACAAATTCAGAATTTGATTTAATCTCATTATATTCCATTAATTGCTATTTTAAGAATCCTTAATGCTGTCATTTAAAACAAAGCTACATGAGGAGTTTACATTAGAGCAAAAAAAGTAAATTGCTGGTTTCAGCTAGTCTGAAAACTACCTTATGTTCTGCCCTGACCACCCTCTCATGCCTTGAAACATGGGTACTATGTATGATTGTTTAGTTAAATCTCAGTATTCAATCATGGGCCAAAGGCCAGACTGAAAAGAGCTGGATCAAATTGCTTGAATCAAGCTAAGCATGGAGGCCACTCAGACAAGCATCATTGTGCCCACAATAATTTGATGGACAGCCACTGCCCCGGATGGCATTCAGCCCAAACGCAGCCAAAGAGAATAGTTAACATATTGCTACAGAAGAAGCCAACTCCATCATCAACAGTTTTGCCTGTGTTCCCTGCACTTGCATGGAAGACAGACAACTGTTACCATTTCTGCTCTAGTTCTTGGTTTTTAAGAACAGCAAGACGGCCAGTCCAATTTTTGTGCTTTCCCTACTACTTAAGTTTTCACTATATGAGACACATATACAAAGAGTAGTAATTGAATTTTTCAACAGCAAGGTAATCAAAGTAGAAAAGGATTTCTAGAATACTGCTCTAATATGGAATTCCACATGACTGTCCATACTGTATTTCTTCAGTTATAAAAAAAACTAAACGTTGTAGTGATGAGCATACCGCATCATCAGAATGATCTGTATCTATTTAACAGATTAACATAAGCACAACCACAGCGAACCATGGTCTGTGATTCAATGGCCTCCTATAGATTAACTTAAAATGTCACCTTCATCTACTTGGAAAGCAACTTGACAACCATTTTGTGATTCAGACTACACATAAAAGCACAGAGACTAATACCGGAATACAGAAATTGGTATACAGGTCATGGATCGGTTTAAGTGCAAATCTTCCTATTACCTACCTGAAGTTCTCATAGTTCTTAATAGTCTATTCAGTGGGAGACATAATATCCAGCACTGCATGAGTCACCCTCAGCATTCTCCCCCAGACTAACTCACAGCACACTAACCGAAACCGAAGGGCTTCAAACAAGATTGCACACTTCCCCTTCTCCCAGCCAATCTGTCCTGAAATACACCAGTTGAGCAAGTAAATGGTGCAAGACTTGCAAAGAGAGGCACTGCCTTTTAAAACTTTAAACACAGTTTACATACTACATTGGTTAGAACCTACTTCACTCACTGGGTCTTGGCATATTCATTTCTCTGAGCACTGCACACTGTTATTCTGCCATGCTGAGCGGGGCCGGGGGGGGAGGCATTTTGCTCAGATTCCATCTTAAACATGATCAGGAAGTAATCTAACCATTTGGGGTTTTTTTTCAGTATGCCTAGAGATATCAAAAGCTAGTTCTTACTAGGCATTGCTGTAATAAATGCTGAATTATTGGAAAAAAAACTCACAGCCCAAGCTAGGTTTGTCCTAAGAAGAAATGGTAACTAATCACAACTTTGCTGTAGAGGAAACTCATTACTAAATTGGCATAGCCACTGCTCTTCACTTTCACTGCTATGTTTGGTGTTGCTGTAACAGAAATCTAGGCAAAGAGATTTACCTAAGGCACCGGATTCAAAAGCAGTGGAACCTTCACAAGTGACGTTCAAGAACCACCCCAAATAGTTTCTAAAGGGTTCCTCACCACTCCAAAAAGATGTTAAAATTACATTGGCTAGGTATTTCTTTGATCACTTCCATTAAATTTGAATTTACTCAATAGCACTCTATAAAGAAATCATCAACAACTACTTACTGCTTTGCAACATGCGCCGGTTCAGTAAAACACTACATTCATAACTCAACATGAGTTTTCTTCCTTGAATTAGGTATCCAAGCAGCTTTTGCATAAATCAGCACAAACCTTATTTTTTTCCTCTCCCTTACTGGGTCTTTTTTAGCCACAGAACATACTGATTGCCCTTCTCCTTCTGCTTGCCTTGTATTAGAAGCTATCCCTGAATAACTGTAAGAATAAAGGGAGCTGGCTGATGATGTTGCAAGGCCATTCTCCATCTTTGAAAGGTCCTGGCAAGGTCATGGCAATCAGGGAAGGACAGGAAGAAAGCAAGTGACACTCCTGTCTTCAAGGAGGAGGATCTGGGGAACTACAAGCCAGTCAGCATCACCTTGATCTGCAGGAAGGCTGATGGAGCAAAACCTGGAAAACATTTCCAAAGGTTTTAAGAATAAGATGATGATTGGGAGCAGCCACCATGGATTTATGATGGAAAAATCAAGCTTGACCAACCTGATAGCCTTCTTCCTACAATGAGATGACTGGTACAGATAACCAGTAGATGAGTGGAAAACAGTGGATGTTGTTTATCTTGACTTCAGTGAGGTTTTCAACACCATATCCCATAACATCCTCACAGAAAAAATGAAGTGCAGGCTAAATAAATGGACAGTAAGGTGGACTGAAACCTGAATGAGCTGCCAGGTTCAATGGGTTGTGGTCAGTGGCCTGAAATGCTGCTGGAGCCCAGCCACTAGTGGTGTACCCCAGGTGTCAATACTGGAGCCAATTCTTTTAAACTCTCAGCAAGTTTGCAGGTGACACAAACCTAGGCAGAATGGCTAATACACCCAGAAGGACCTGGACAGGCTGGGGAAATGGCCAACAGGAACCTCGTGCAGCTCAACAAAGAAAGGGAAATGCCTCCTCCCGCGCCTGGGCAGGAATAACCCCAGGCACCAGTGCAGGCTGGGAAGCAGCTCCCCAGAGAAGGATCTGGGCGACAAGCTGACCATGAGCCAGCAACGTGCCCTTACAGCAAAGCAGGCCGGCAGCCTCCGGGCACACGTTAGGCAGAGCATTGCCAGCAGGTCGAGGGAGGTGATCCTTCCCCTCTCCTCAGCCCCGGTGAGACACAGCTGGAGGGCTGCGTCCAGGGCTGCCTTTCCCAGCACAAGATATAGACTTACTGAAGCGAGTCCAGCAAAGGGCCACGAAGATGATGAAAGGGCCTGGAGCATCTGACATACGAGGAGAAGCTGAGAGCTGGGAGTGTTCAGCCTGCAGAAGAGAAGCTCAGGGGGCTCCTACCCATGCGCATAAGCACCTGATGGGGGGAGTAAAGAAGACTGAGCCAGGCTCTTCGCAGTGGTGCCCAGTGATAGGACAAGAGGAAACGGGCACAAACTGCAACACAGGTTTCATTTAGACAGAAGAAGAAACTGTTCTTACTGTGAGGATGGTCTAGCACTGGCACAGGCTGCCATGAGAGGTTGTGGTGTCCCCATCCTTGGTGCTGTTGAAAACCCGACTGCACACAGCCCTGAGCAACCTCTTCTAGTTGACCCTGTTTTAATCAGGGTTGGACGAGATGATTTCCAAAGGTCCTTTCCAACCTCAACAATTCTGTGTCTGCATGCATGTGTGTATGTGCATGTGCACAAATGCATGTGAACTTTATGGTCAGGATGTTACCACAAAAATGAAGAATGAAAGCCGAGCAACTGAGGGAAGACACACCATGTTCGGTAACAAAAAAGTTTTCTAAAATAATTTGATCTCTAGTGATTATTTTGGACAAGTTATTTTGTTATTATTAGACTCAAATATACCTTTACATCTCTTCACACACAAAATTAGAGTACTAAGAAATTCAATAATCGGAATTATTATTTTGGCATTATTTAAGAGTAGGTAGAAGTATTTAGAATCATCCTGTCTGGCTTACAGAAAAGTCATTTATTCCTAGTAATTCTCATGACAAGAGGCTTATTTTGAACTTTAGGAAGTTTTTAAGGCTTTACCAACACAGTAGTAGAAGTTTTACCAACGTATTGGCCAAAAAGCACAAGATACATGAAATATCCAGTATCTCTTTTCCTTAGTAACTACCACTTCTTTGTTCCAGAAAGCTTCGTACTATATGGGTTGAACGGGGGGGACAGTTATATTGGGCATATACGTGCCCAATATATGCCCAGTTATATTGGGCATATACATTTGGGACATATACGTGCTATACTCCAATGTCAAGAGTGCCTCCAAATCAGCCATATCAGAAACACATTTCTATTCTTTCACCATTTTTGATGTCTTGATAGTCTTGACTCAGACTTTTTGTGAGTATTAAAATCTTCAAAAAATGCAATCCAAAATGGCCCTCTAACTTTCAAGCAATCAAAACCTGTGTGCTCAGTCCTATCCTAAGGGTAAACCAATTTAGTTAAAAAGCTGAAGTTCAAGAGGTAAAAGCTGTGTCTACACATAAGATTTTGCCAGCATAAATATCTGCAAATTTCCTAGATCTGCTAGGCTAGCTTCCTAGATCAGCTAGATTGCCTAGATCAGCTTTCACAAATACCTCATACTACTCTCCCTGTCCCCTTCTCCCCGGTATAAATCATGCTGACAAAAATTTTAATACTGGTATAACTACACTCACCAGAGTTTCTGCTAGTATGATTTCTGTGGACGTGTGGGACAAAATTTTCCCAAAGCAGGGCTGAAAATATACGTTTACTTCGGAAGCTAAAATCTGCTATTTCAATTTCTGGATTTTTTTAAAATATATCTGCCCACTTCCTTGCTTAATATTGACAAAGTTTGAAATAAATATACTTTAAAAATTGTTGCATACTGTACTATTTAGCTGGGACCATTTTAAAAAACACAAGCCAAAAAACCTTGAGAGAGATGGCAGCTAACCTACTTGAGCTCTTAAAGTGTACTTCAAAGATCTGTGGATCAGTATAGGTCAGTTTACCACTGGCGCATAACTTCATAGTGCAGGATTTTCTTCTTTCCCATTGAAGGATTGAGGACAGGAGACAATGGGTACCTTCCACAAGAGTACAAGCACTGAGGGACTGAAAAGAACTGGGATTTTAATAGACATATCGGCATCTGCTTAGAGTCCCATCTGGGTTGAGAGGGATGAGCCACTGTTCAGCAGATCTGCCTCTGAAAGCAGAGGTTTACAAGACACAGATTCCTTTGCCCAGTAAGTGCTATAGCACAACTTTCTCCAGGCAATCACTGGACGTGATTTCACAAGACTAGCATGTGAAAAAGGAAAGAATAAAGGGGAAGGGTGTTGTAGCTATATATCCTATCTTTACTTCCCTTAGATGTATTGGGTATTGACGTTTCACAGTCTGTACTGCAGAGTAAGAAGCTGTAATCCTAAAAAGGATATAGGGGGAAAAAAAATAAGTAGTCGTCAACAGGCAATCCACTCATGCTATTCCTGGAGTTACTGATTACGTAGTTTAATATTCCATAAAATACTAAAAGATTTCAAGTAGTAGATGAGGAAGACTTACTTTAAATCAGCTGAGAACATAACAAAACAAAACCAACTAACTCATAAAAGGTGCAGTTGTTTTGACATCACCTAAAGCTTTTTCTAGTTATAAAAAAGTAATCTGCATAAAATCTCACACACACAATTTTCTCCTTTCTTAATCTTACATTCTAAATTCAGTTGCAGTGCTAAACCAGGCAGCCATTTCAATAGCAACACACTGATGGCAAACCCAGGATTATGACTTCCCTTCCAGTTAGAACAGCTAGCAGAAAAGGGAAAATGTTTTATTGCACGTGTGAAAGTAACGTGAAACCTAAGCAAACATACAGCTTATCTGCACTGTAAGTGATCCTCTGTGTACTGTATCAAGAGTAGTTCATAGTATTCCTGAGGTTTGAAGGTCAAGAAGATTGACTTCACTGCACTTGAGTATCTCACAGAATCAAATATCTTTAACTAATATTTTCAGTACAAAGGGAGAGTAAATCCAGTACCTTTTTAGTAATCCTAAAACAGAACGCAACTGCTGCACAGAAACAAGCTTCTCAGTTCCCCTTATTCACTGAATTAAGACATAGTTTATAAAATACTCTAGACTAAAATCCCATCCTCTTTTTAATAAGTGCAGCAGGCTAGGGCTCCAACTATCCTCTAGAAAGAAACTGTAATACCTACTGCTTGTAGGTAAAGTTAAGCATACAAGGACAAAGCGTACGCTCCTTGCTTTTAAGAGCTAACATTGTCAAAGATGTGGTGATATAACAAGAAGTCTTTCGTATTTTTCTTCAGCCCTGCATGGATGTTTTCATGCCTTTTTTAACTTCATTATAGCAGTTTGTGCCAGTTCTGACAAATGCCTAGCGAAATCATGATGCGGGAATCTTATTGAGGAGAGGAAAGTAATTGCCCAATAAGAGTTTTTAAAGCTCAGCCTTCCATGTGCAAACATCAGCATCCGAATCATTAATATGACCCGAATAAATTTTATCGAGGAGGAAATGTAAATCTTCAGGGATTACCTTCTACTTTTAATATTTATCATGTTCAAAAGTGCTAGTGAAGACTAAACTGGAACAAAGGTGTGGCAGAAGACAAAGGGAACATTAGGAGCTGAAGTGCTGTCTGTGGGAACTGCCTAATGAGCCAGGGAGAAATTACTACAGATAACAGCCTCAATAGTCTTTTCCTTGTTCCTCTCACTTGAGGCATTCTGAAGTTCATCGAGGCTGTGTTTTGCACACAGACATTGACCAGCTGCAGTAAAAGAGCTGTGTGTTGTAGTCACAGAAGTCACAGAATAGCTCAAAACTGTTTAATTCCCTTTCAGTCTTACTCAATGACACTTGAGTGAATTCTCACTATTCCCCTCCCTGGTTTCAGGAAGGTGGGAGGATTCCTAATCACAAGCCTCTTCACATAACAAAGCTAAAAACATGTAAAAGAAGTGGTACTGCTGAAATAATGCTTAGTGTCTTCAGAGCCTTGAAAATTCTTCCAAAAAATGAGTCCTATTAGAAGGCTTGGAATGCAACCAAGCCTTGTCAGTATACTTAAGCAATTGCTTTGTTTTACTAACAAAGTTACTATTTTGGAGAGGAATGTGATTTTCAAATACAAAGCTTTAATGACATAATATACTAGACGCTTACGTTAGCACAACCCTGATACAAGATAACGTTAACTACCCCGAGGAAAGGAAGTATGCCAACAGACATGTTCTTACACTGGGCCAAATGGAAGGTAGAGGATGATCTGGTTTTATTAGTAGATACAACAGTTTCTAGTAGTTACGCAAAACCTAAGATGACCTAAAAGCTAATATATGCTGTAATCCTAATTTTTAAAGTCCTGTTATCTTATTATAAACTTTATAGATATCATAGCAGTAAGCAATCCTACCTTAGTCAAAACCCACTTGGATTTCTAGCTTCACATACTAAAACATTAAACTATCAATCAAATAGTCAGAATAATTGGAACACCCACATTTTTGTTAATTTGTGTTAAACTTCTACTCCTTTACACAACATATCCATTAAATGCTTCTGCACTCCCTCAGTAACATGTGCATGCATACTAAAGACCAATTCCCAGGGCACCAAGACTTTCTCAATCTCTGTTCCTGCTGCAATGTGGTTAGTTTTTAGATTAATTCAACAGAACCCAGCATTTGTTTCTTCAGTCAGTTCTCAGACGTTTGTACACGCACAGTTGGGATACGCATAATAGTAAGTGGACACATTGAAATACTTAACAGGAAACTGAGAAGAAGAAAAAAGGAGAGTAGTCAGGCAGAAAAAAAGGAAAACAAACGTTCCCTCCACCCCACAAATTTGGTTCCTGTGGTGACAGAGCCTTCTATATCTTCTGTTGTATCAGAAAAGTAGTATTCCTGTACACAGCATCGTGACAGGCAATTACTCTGTGGTAATGAATCTCAAATTCAAGCTATTTACTGAAATAATCCCCTGCTAGGTATCCATTAACTAATCAGTTTCCACTTCAACGAGATTAGCACCTTCCTTAACAACTTTTATCTAGTATCACTATAGTGATACACTAGATACTTAAAATTGTAAATTTTTTATTCCTGCAAATTAGCTGGTGCTTAATAGCAAAGTCAGGTATTTCTCAGCAGTTGCAAAGGTGTGCTTTAAAATACCAAGTTTAACACTTTTATGTTTATCAGGTGACTCTTCTATTGAAAGTTTTAGGAGTACCCAAATGATCTTTCTTCTGAAATCGTGTGTATTATATCCTCCCCATCCCTCCTCGGTAGTTCTAAATGTATTAACCTTTGAAGTATGCCCATCGCTGACCAGTATAAATCCATAACTACAAATCATTACACACCTTAAAAAAAAAAAACAAAACATACCTGACTTAATAGCTGTCCATGAAAAATGTTGTTAACCACATTCAAAACCTGTTTTATAAGTTTTCTTTGAGAAGCAGGGATGAGAGCTGGGTATCTGGTCCCTGTAGTCTCCAGTTCCTGCTGCACTTTATCCAAAAGTTCACAGAGAAATTCCTGAGCGTCTTGTTGGGCATATCCTCTGAAGGCTGGAATTAGTCTCCACACAGAATGAAGCATGGCAAAAGGAGACACCAGCGCCCATTTGCCAGACCACATAACTTGGAACAGAGTATGCAGCTCATGACAGAGAGAAATATGCTTTGAACTGGGCTCCCTGGGCTGAATAAGTTCCATATTTCTACTTTTTGATGCTCCTCCACTTAATCCAGAGGATAAACTAGGCCGCCTCACAGAAGATGATCCTTTTACTTTCTCTTGGTTCTCATTCACATGTAATGTTGAGGCAGCTATTGACAGGTGTTTAGATGAAGATCTAGTTTTACCATTGGTTGCTGTTGCCAGCAGTTCCTGAGTTTGGCTGAGATCAAGCTTTAAAAAGCATTCTCGAAAAATAAGTAAGTGACTTAATACCTGCAGGATAGAATTCATGTAACATGTATTTCCCAGGTTTCTCAGTCCTGTTACCCCAGGAGTCACTGTGGGCCTTCGTTTAATTGGAGAGTCACTTATTTTTTTCAATCTTACTTCATCTGAGGTACACATTTTTTCCAACTCCGCCACAGATTTCATGTTCTGTGATGTTTTTTGCAGGCAGGGTGCTGTTTCTGAGGACATTCTAATCTGATTTTGTAAACGACTGCTCTTTCTCGGAGGCATCTTTTCCATCTCTGCTTTCAACTCACGCTTTCGTTCTTGTCTTCTCTTCCTAGCTTTGTCCCTTCTTTCCTCTTCTTCTTCCCGACGCCTTTCTTCTTCCAACATTTTTTTTCCAGTAGGTGTCAACTCAAGCCATGATCTGAATATTTTGCCCAGGAACGCACGCCGTCGGTGCCAGAGAGCTGTGAACATGCGATCTTCGTTCCGAAGCAAGGCTTGGGCACCACCATGTGAAAGGTAAGAATCATCACTTGTACCCATAGAACGCAAAGTCCTCCCACTTCGAGTAGTGCACTCATAGTTTTGACTCTTGATTGCACTTAATGTACTTCGCAACAGTTTTAAATCACCAGTTGCGTTATCATTAAGAACATAATCATCGCAGAGATAACAGAAAACATACAGCTCATTTACTTCCAATGCCACTGGGTGACTGCTGTCCTGAAAGTGCTTTAGTGCATGTTCTTCAATATATCTTCCACACGCCACATGTGAGCAGCTGAGGCACGCCCACACAGATTCGGTAGTATTGCAGTCCATGCAATGCCATTTCTGAGGATTCAAAATGGAGTGATCTTGGGCCAGTCGCAGACGTCCTATGTGTTTACACTTATCCATTGTTAAAACTGAAATTGCAGAGATACGCTGGCAAAACACATCATCCAAACTATTTTCTGTCCATGATATTTCAATCTGCAACTAAAAAGAAAAGGTATAAGTTACAGTTCATAAACACCCAACTGTATCACTTTTACAGGTGTCAGTATACCAAACTCATACTTGAGGTTAAGATCATGATCTCCATCCAACTAAATCCCACCAAACATACAAAGGCAGTCAGTCATGTGGAGCCACAATCAACATCATCAAGGGCAGTTCAAAGTAGTTCAGACTAAATGGTCTGAATACCAGTGTTTATATTCCCAGTACCTTCTGGCTCAAGACTGAAGCATACTAGCTACGCTTTAGATTGGGCCTGGGTTTTTTTCAAAAGAGCACTGATTTAGTTAAAAGACACTGTTGCAGAGTTTTGAATACAAACACAACTTAAAATGGGACAGGTTGCCCAGAGAAGCTGTGGATGCTCCATCCCTGGAAGTGTTCAAGGTCAGGCTGGACGGGGCTTTGAGCAACCTGATCTAGTGGAAGGTGTCCCTGCCCACAGCAGGGGGGGTGGACTAGATGATCTCTGAAGGTCCCTTCCAACCCAAAACATTCTGTGACTCTATGATTCTAAAATGCTCCTATTAATTCTATCCCTAAGCATACAGGTGCAGAAATGCAAAGTTCACTTAAATTTATCATGTTTACACAGTGCCAACAGTTCAGACAAATGAGCCTTTATACAACCCAAACCCTTAATTAAACCACACCTTTAATTAAATCACTGCACCTTTGTGCTCAGGCAAGCCCATTATACCAGTGCTTTCTACAATAATGTATCTTCAGTAAGTACATTTTAACATGTCATCCTAACACCTCTGAAAGAAAAAGAGTGACCTGGAAAAGCAGAACTTGATTTCTTCATAAGACAGAAATACCATCAGACACCTACCTCAGTTGCTGCACACTTTATAAAAAACCTGCATTTTAGACAGATCTAATCCATGTCTTCAAAAAAATAATTTAAAAGTTTGGCTAGCACTAGCTTACATCCTTTAATGAGTTTACCTCGTAGCATGTATTTGTTCAAAGCTGCTGTATTTGCTTTCTCCTATAAGGTGCATTTACCTAAAACAAACAGGCAGGCTCTGACTAACAAAAATTAAAGATACAGTGATTAATTCTTTCTTTATGCTTTTATCATCTTACTTTCGACTATCTCTAGTTGAGAGAAATCATCTAGAGACAAACGATGCACCAGGAAGTCATTATATTTGATCTGGGGTGTTCATGCCCACGATGTCACTGACTAGAAGGGCTAAATAGCACACAGCACCAGTATCGGTATGTGCAGTACTTGCCAGATGAAATGGTTAATCCATCTGAGGAGTACCAAGGGTTTGTCAAATATCCAGGCTATGCCAAGCGAGATCAGTTATGCCATTAAAAATGCATGCACACTGCGGACCTGGCCTAGACTGTACAATATCAAGGTCCAGGATTCTATGTTTTACAGATAAGTAAACCATGCTACAAAAATACTGAGTTATTTAGACAACACTGGATAGAACCCAAAAGATTATATTCCAGCTATTATCCTTGAATATGCTAATATTTCTCCATTTTTACAGTTCTGAAATACACAAGAATAGGTTACTCAATTTAGAACAGATGTTTAGGTTAGAATAAGCATTAGATTGAGGGAACCCTAACATACAATGACATGACACCACTAAGGAAGGGAAACAGGTAAAAAGTCGCAGCTGGATAGGAAAGAAGCTTTCATTGTCATCTGGTACTTAGATAAAACTGTAGTTAAAAGATTTAACAAAAAATGGCTTTGTTTGGTTAACTGGCCCACAGCTAGTGCCTTTTAAAATGTTACAATACAGATACCACCATAAGAGCTATAATAACCCTCTAAGCACATAGCCAGCATCCAGCATTGCATGTGTTATGTAGGTCTTATTCTGCAATACAAAAAAGGTCGAGCCAGCTGTAGTGAAATTAATAAAGTGTACACAGTTTCACATGCCCATATTAATCATTCTTGTTCAATTTATTGAAGAGTTGTCTCCCGTCCGTACTAACTGCACTGAAGAATTTCAGGTGCTGTGCCCTCTGGGTACCCATTCAATAATTCCCAGATTAAGTACCAGTCATAGTGTATTACGGGAGGTCGAGATCCCTTGTGTGCTATGGTCAACAGATCACAAAAATAATGGCTTGCTGAACTTCTTCAGCTTGCTAGCATCCATAACATTCATTCCTTCTAAAAGGCAGTCTATTCAGAGGCTGCTAATGAGATTCTTTCACAGTTGTGCACACTAAGTTTGCTTTTTATACTATCTTTATAAATAAGACCACTAGCACTATCCCATGTCTTCTCCTAGTCTGACAACCTGTTTTCCCCAACAAAGCTGAGCTTTTCTAACACTGATAAAATTAACATAAATTTCAGAGTTGGACTATATATGTTAGTTCTTCCTGGAATATTAAAGTAATACCTATGTAAAGTGTGCTGCAATAATTTAAGAGACAAGACTCATCTTTGCATTTTTGGGCTAAGAGAAATAGATTCTTCTGCATAACATATTAGTAACGGTCCTTTCCAGCAGGCCAGAAAAGAACACTAAACCCTGCCTTCCCACAGGGCTGTCACATACAGCAATGCTGTCAGTCAGAGGAGTGTGACAGGTCAACCCTTTCTGGTTTTCTTAAAGTCACTGTGTAAACGCTGTGCCTTATTTTTCCCTCTTTTTAATATTTGTTTAGAATGGTTGGAAAATTGGTCAGAAAATTTGTTTTTCTCCATTTAAAAAATATTATCGAGTGAAACTACTTACATGCCTCAATGTAAGCAGATATTGGACTGAGGACAAAAGCAGTCCGCTGATTTCAGGACGACCACTGTGTAAACCGGGGTTGCACAATCAAGCTCTTCATGCAAAAGCAACAGGATTCTACGAAAGCACAAGATCAGCGCCTCGAAGAGAAAAACCTAAAGCCCCAGCTCCCCCACCAGCAACCGAGCCAGCACGACATTTTCCCACCTACATCGATGTGTAGAGAAAGGAGATGGGGTGGAAGGGGGGAGGGGGAGGAAACATCTTGGCATGGGAGAAGTCTTTCTTTGAGGAAAATGTTAAGAAATCAAAATGCAGAGTTTGGTCAAAAAGACAGAAGTGTCTGAAAAGACTGTGAAAAAGCTGAAAATACAAAACTGAGCCCAAGAAAACTCAGCGGAATGTCAAGCAGCACACTGACAGCAGGAATGTTTTAGGACGTGGAGCACTGAAGTACTGAGATCAGATCAAGTCACAAAATTTAAAAACTTTGCCTTAGAACCAATACTTGGCAAGATAGAATAGCTCAGGGAAAAACAGGAGTAAAGCGACAGATAATGGTGGAAGAAACCTAAAAAATACTGCATACTCATTCCCATGCCTCCTAGAAAGCTGCAGCTGGAATAAAATAGTCCAAGCAAATTCTGCGACGTTAAAACTCCCTAAAGAAAGTTATTCAGCGTTAGTTTCTGCATTCTTCTCTCCCGAGGTTCAGTTCTGCGCACACAAAGAAACTGTGAATGAGTTGACCAGCACTTCAGAGATCAAGCCCCCCTGTGTTCTTAGCACAGACCTGAGCTGAAGTAGGAAGCAAAATAACAAGCACTAACATACAGAAGAGCACTACAGAAAGCACTAAGTTGTCTGGGAAAAGAGAGATATGCAAAAGCCTTTTTTTGCGCTGAAGTTTCACAAACAAGAAATAAAGATATACAGAACAGGATTTTTTTTTTTTGGTCATTGAACCATATTTCAACCTTAGTGACGTGCTCGTTTCTTTAGTTTCACTAAAGAATGGCTGGCAAAATGTATATTTCGAGGTACTCGTGAGCTGAAAAGTACTCAATGTCAAAACCCAACAACTTAGAAGTCAAGAAAATATTTTTCTTCCATGTGTGTTCCATGTAAACAACAAAGTAAGATTCATCTTTGCAGCTGACAAATTTTAAAGTTGTAACTCTAAATATAAACAAAACGAAATCTTTTTCCCTTAGTCACTACTTTTGTAATTAATTGCTTGACACGTAAATGAAAAAAATCAAACAGTCTATCTCAAGCGTTAAGACTAGAAATACAGTACATAGTTTTACTAACATATATACACACACGTGTGTGCGTGCGTGTGCTCATGTGTGCCATTAATATTCTGGCTTTTAAATCAGATGACGGTTTACCAACTGATTTTCATCATGTTCAGAGTACCTGTTTGATATCTGAAAAAACAGGAATCATGGGTACTTTAACAACTGAAAGTTTCAGATAACATGTATGCTAACTAGAAGGCACATGTACTGCTTTACCGCTTTCTTAAACAATTTTTCTTTTTTTTTTTTTTTTAAAGAAAACAACCCAACAAAGGATTGATGTGCATAACTTCAAGCTGCACTACAGTCCTGCAGCCATAACAGTAAGACTTCTTAAAAATCAAAGCAGCACTTCAAAAAGAAAATTTTGTAAATTATTTCCGATTTTTAACAGTACAGCCTTTGACAAGAAACCCCCGCAAGCCTCCTTTCTCTGGAGCCATACAAATCGTCATTTCACTTTTTTCCCCTCTTATTTTTTGCCAGCTAAGTGTATATACAGTAAGCTGCCTAGAAGTAGCCATTTACACCAGGACACTAGAAACCGGCACAGCATTGCCCTCAATGTCTCTTATTGCAAATAACCGCGCATGTTCTGCGGTTGATTGAGAATTCAAGGTAAACAAATAGTTCAGATTGAAGCACTTTCACAGAAGCATGAAAAACACAGTATTTCTTAATTAGTCTGGAGTTACACTTGAGCGTTCTTCCCATATAGAAAAATAAGCACCTCTGGCTGCTCTGACAGCTCCTCGGACAACGCCTGGCTCCTGTTCTGACAGCCCTTGCAAATAAAGACACTCCAGATAAGTTCACCCACGGCTCGATGCCGGAGTACGAGCGTGCCCACGACTGTTACAGTAGGAAGGTCCAGCGCTTCCCAGCGCCCCGCGACATGGCGCGACTCTTCGCGTCTCGCCGACAACACGCGCCGCGTATGAGACCCGAGCGGCTGGCCTGGCAGCCCTGCTGCCCGCCCCGCGGCTCACCGCCACCCTCTCCTCCTTTCCCTGGTCTCACTCACCTCGACGCCTTTCCGACCCCTCCGGGACGGGTGAGGGGACCGGGACCCACGCAGGGGCCCGGCGGGCTCCCCGCCACACACCAAGCGCTACGGGAAGGCGGCAGGACGCCTCCTGTCCGCGGCCGGCGCGGGAGGACAGTCCCGGGGGCCCCTAGGGCCCCTCTCCCCCGCCGCAGCTGTTGGCATGGCCACAGCCCCCTCGCCCCCGCTCCGGCGGCTCCTCCGGACCCGCGCCGTGGCCGGCTCGCCCCCGCGGCACCGAGAGCCCCCTCCTCAGGTGCCCCTGCGCGGGCACCGCGCCGCCGCTACCGCCCCTGCCCGGGGAAAAGGGTGTCGCCACACCCGCCTGCCACTCCCCTCCGCC
>VYZW01060144.1:23285-109053 GCA_013401315.1 Balaeniceps rex
AGCCGGGCGGGAAGCGGCGGGGCCGCTGCCCTTGTAAGGGGGGGGTGAGGCGGGCGGGACGGGCGGGCGTTGGGAGCTGGTTCCCAAGGCACCGAGGAGCTGCTTCTGCCCCCAGCCTGCGCCCGCAGGGCACCTGTTTTCCCTGAGGAGAGTCTGTACCCAACCGGGAAGAAGAGGGGTCTTGGGCTTCCCCGCAGCGGGTTTCCTTATTTCCCTTCCTACGTTTCACTCGTGTTTTGTCCTCGCTGGCAGCGTCCTTGTTCGACCAGAGTGAGACTTCTGCATTTCCCCACGCGGGCTAAGCAGAGCCCCGCAGCCCTGGGCTCTCCTGGCGCACCCCGGGCTCGCAGGTGCTGCCAGGAGCCGCTTCTGGCCTTGCCGCTGCCTGCGGTCGGTCTGCCAAGACGTGGCCGTCAAACATTTTTACAGGGGATCTCAGCCGCTGAAACTCCTTCGCAGCTCTCTGTGCGTGTTGTTTGTGGAAACGTCTGCAACGCAGCTCACGTGAAAAAAAAAAAAAGCTCTTATCAGGCCCCTGTTCCCCGTCTATCTATCGAGTACTTTTTCAGTTTCAGTTTCATTACAGAAACTTGGAATAGGCAAAAACCTGTAAACTCACATCCTGCAGATGTCCTATTTTGTACACTTGAAGTGTCCTTACACCAGTACTTTTACAACTAAAGTTTCTGAAGTGCAGTCAGCTCTTTTTAGCTGCTTTCCAGTTCCACTTGTCCTGAATTGAGTTAACTCACACTTGTGCGTGCCTTCTGCTCTGCCGCGGGATGTACTGGGCAGCCGTGCACAGGCTGCCTGTGTTTTGGGGCAAGACGTATCCGGTGAAAACTCCCTCCTGACTGGGCTGATGTCTTTTTTTGCATCCATGCTCGAGCAGCTTTGCTTTTAGTTTATATGAATCATAGAATCATAGAATGCTTTGGGTTGGAAGGGATGTTTAGAGGTCATCTAGTCCAACCCCCTGCAGTGAGCAGGGACACCTTTAACTAGATCAGGTTGCTCAGAGCCCCGTCCAACCTGACCTTGAATGTTTCTAGGGATGGGGCCTCCACTACCTCTCTGGGCAACCTGTTCCAGTGCTTCACCACTCTCATTGTAAAAAATATGAACCTGCCCAGAAAGACGGTGCACGGTGCTGCTAGTGATTGCAGGATGTGTTCGTGGTGGGGGTGCATGCTGCTGCTTAGCCACGATAAACAAGCGGTGGTTTGATGCAGTGTGTGAGTACTTCAGATCCCCCCCTCTCATTTTGGATCCATTATGCGTCAGGATATTTTCATGACGGCATCAAAATCTTGCACATCTGTTTCTGTGTTTCTAAGTGTGTCATCACAGAAAATGTGTTTCAGTTTAAAACTTGAAATCTGTAGGCCCCAGTTGTCTCAGTTCTCCTCCAGTAGTGCTTTCCAGTTCTTGCTGTTTCTAATGAGACTGCTGAGACAGCGTTAGCAGGATGTGGCCAAGAGACACAATTCAATTTTTCTGCAGGGTCACTTTATCATGGTGCTTTCAGAAGCTCATAAAAAGAGTATATGGATAAAGTAAACTCACCAGCCTTCTCTCATGATTCCAATGTGTTTCTAACTTGTAACTTTAAAGTGAAGAATACTGTTAACTAATGAAAATATTTATGAAAACTGTTCATGCACGGTGTATTTGCGCACCCCTCTTAGGTGTTTTTAAGACAACTTTCACAATTTTCAAATAACTGTATTTATTTTTTGTCAAGTTACTACCTCTATCTTTAACAGCAGCGGTTTCTTCTTCAGTCATAGTTGGCAAACTAACCCTCCCATAGCGATATGTCGCTGGAATCCTCTTACAATATTCTCACACTCAATATCTAAACCCCGTTGCGTGTGCATGTCTGTCTGTAGGTTAAATGGATGTTGGATCTGCTCTCAAGACCAGACGGACTCGCCATCCCTACTGTAACCTCTTCAGCTGTATTTGCAGGCTGCTTTCACCTGAGCTCCTCAGCCCCTGTAAGTCTCTAGAGGGGGAGAGCCCAATCTCCTGATGCCTCCGCACACACTGGAGGTCTTGTCCATGTGGTCCAGGTGGATGAAGTCTAGGTGAGGCTCAGGGTATTACCATCCAAGGCACTGAGAAATAATCCCAAATCCTGGTTTTCCTAAGAATCCAGGGGAGACTTTGATCCTGGGCTGCTCACAGGAGGGCTAGGGGCAGCAACGTTAATGGGAAATGGTGGCTCTCAGCCATGCATATGCTTAACCCCACTCCAGAGCTGATTACGCATTCAGACACAGCCTGAGGCCTTGTCACCAACCCCCTTCATGCCCTAAATGGCCACTTTTAGCAGCCATTCCCAAAGTGATTATGATCCTCAAAAATTCTTATTTATTTATGGTATTTTTACATCTTGGTAGCCTATCATCTCTCTAATGCACAGTGCTATGTAGCCCTTTCACCAAATAGCACGTATCTTTCAAAACCCTGTTCTAGTGATAACAGAGATTTGCCATGTCTCTGCTATCTCTACAGTATCTGATTTAACACAGAATAAAGTTCCTCTTTTTTTTGTGTGTGTGGGGGTGGGTTCCCTGTGTTAATGGACAACATTTCGGCTGATTTCCACTAAGCACACTTCATGCTCTTGTTGGGTTAGGGCAGCCTTCAATCTCTGGTCCTGCACGTTGGCTAATCCATTGCAAAGTATTGATTTGGAATTGGGATTTGGCTCCTGCATAACAGGTAAATCACCGAATTACTATGTGCTGCTCTTACCATATCTATCCTGCTTCATGTGTGCCTTTAGTGACATCCAGCTAAAATTTTTCACCTTCCTTTAACCTTTCTTGCAGTCATGTATTTATTCTCCTAAATAATGGCCACATTAAAAACATTCAAGACTGGTAAGAGAATTCCCGAGCCTTAGGGACACATATAAGACCCAGCTCCTTTCCACCATCCAGACATTACAGCTAGAATGTTTGTGATTTATTGAGACAGCCAGAAATTGATTTCCCAAATGTAATTTAATTTTAAATTCATTGGGCATTTATGAAAATGGATGCCAGATATATAATATGTTGTCAAGAAGCAAGCAAATGTAATAAATCCCTAGAAGTAATGTAACCTCATATCTTCCTATTATGTGTAAGAACATTCTCTGGAGGGGAAAACACCACCTCTGACTCAATGTTAAAACCTTTCCAATATGGCAAATAGTTTTAATGTATTTTTTAAATGGTCCCTAGCATTATATACACTGTGTTCACTTACATCTGTCCATTTGACAGATGGAGGCATCATAAGCTGTTATTTTGAATGAGGTATCTAAACTTCTACAAATGTCTGAAATTTTAAATTTCTGTCAAATATAAACAGAATTGTAATATAGTAATAGGTTTTGATACTCCAGAACAACAAAGGGGTAGGTTAACCAAACCTTCTGAGTCTGTCCGGAGCAGGCTGCCCAGAGAGGTGGTAGATGCCCCATCCCTGGAAACTTTCAAGGACAGGTTGGACGGGGCTCTGAGCAACCTGATCTAGTTGAAGATGTCCCTGCTCCTTGCAGGGCGGTTGGACTAGATGACCTCTAAAGGTCCCTTCCAACCCAAACCATTCTATCATTCTGTGGGTCTATGATCTGAAAAGAGAGTTGACATGACACAGCATATCGGTAAAGGCTGGATGCATGTGCATCTGTGTTTCCACTATGTTTATTTTGCCTTGGGTATGGTTTTGTGGTTTGAATGTTCAGAACTGGTGAAGAGAGACAAAGAGAAAGCCTTCCATAAGTTAAAGAAATGAAAAGCTAGCTTTAAACAAATATGGAGCCACCTTTTGCTCCTGCTGATGTGAAAGCTGTTACTTGTTTGCAGCACCTCAGTTAGGAGTGGTGCCCCTGCATGCCCACGGCGCTTGCAGGGTATGATGTCACCCTGGCAGTCACACTGCTTGGATGTCATGTTTGTCACCTCTCTGGTCTCAACCTGCCTGCATCCATGCTGCTTGCACCAGGAACTGTTTTGAATTCAAGCTGCTTCTATATGAAATTTCTTCTCCTGGAGAGCCAGCCAGCTTCCTCGAAGTGTGAGGCAATATTGGTGACCAGGAAATTTGTTCTTTTGCTTTTATGAGAGTACAGACATGTCCTGTGTAGACATAAGCAGATGGGACTGACAATATGGAGTTAATTACACATCTGAGGCACAGAAAATAGATGGGATGAGGGGAGCGATAATAAATCACAAAGTTGCATAGATTAATATGAGCAGCTTGATGGTTTCCAGTTCAGCCCTAGACAATAAATAGAAACTTTTTTTTTTTTTCTAAAATAGTGTGAGCATTTTAAAACAGCACACAAAAAGGGGAATCTTGGAGAGCTCATCTAAAAACTTGGTACACATACACACCAACATTTGCATGTCTGGGGAATATTTGCATACTTACCTTCATGCAAAATCTGTACTGGGTGTTTGTTGTGTTACCATGTTCCTTGATACAAACAAAATATTTCCATTTATCTATAAAAAGATTCAGGACTCAAAAGAGAAATTCTCTCTGTGTGTGACCCTGAAAATAACACAGCGTTTTCTCCAGTGCCTGTGAAACTCTTGGGCCGCAGTTCAGTTCAAGATGAAGACACCTACATGTTGGTGTCTACATACGAGCTAGATGTTTTAATCCCCAGTAGAGTTGGGGAGGGGCTTGCATAAGTTATATCTGAGGTACCTCTGGTGTGTAAGACATTCAGACAGGGCTGGCCAACCTGGCACATAACCTACAGGACTGTAGTGCCCTTCTGGAGCAGCAGCTGGAGACAAGATGGGGTAGCCTATAGCCTCTGAAATGGCATTGGGTGCCAAGACAGCTGAACTGATCACTAGAGATCTCCTTAGGCTGATCCTAAGCAGACAGCTGATGGCTGGTTAAATGAATCAATCTCTAGACTCCTTTGAATACACTGATCAAGAGCTCAATCAATTCTGTGTACATCTAATGCCACCTGAGAGGCTGTGGGATGTCCTACCTGGTCTTAGGCTACCCTTCTGGAAAGGCATCAGTTCCCATAAGCCCTGTGCCACATCTGCTAACTCCAGGGAGACATCTCAGATACCTTAGGCGTTCTCACGTTGCTTTAGATGCCAACGTGTAGGCAACTGAATCAAACCTTGGATCTCCATTGGCTGTAACAGGAACGCAGACGCATTTAGTTGCCTAAATATAGGCCCTAGAGATGGCCATGGGCACCAAAGGCATCCTCGGAGGCTGACTGGCATGATGGAGGATCTGCAGAAGAACCAAACCTTCCTGGAGCTGCCTGTGGGGCTGGGCACCTCTGCCCAGCCCAGGTCCCTCAGTGGTGACGGATGCCTTATCCTTAGGCAATTGAATCCTGCACTTAGCCTGTGTGCGGATACTTAGGTTTGGGTGTCTGCCTGGGGCACTGGATCCCATCCCTACTCACTTCATTGAACTTTGACTGCATCCAAACATAGAAGATATATTTTGGAAATACGTATTTTTCACAAATGGGATGAATGTTTGGAAGGATTCCTGAGTCTTTAAATCATCTGCAGGTTTGAAAACAAAGCAAAAAATGTAAATATGGCATTACGAATCACTAGATATTTTTCCAATAATTTCCCTACTTTTCTGCATAAGAATAAAGCAAAGAGAAAATACTCTTTTTAATGCCGATTTGAGGGAAAACTGTCATTGTCAAGGTTAATGCCATGCTTATTCCACTTATCTTCCTCCCATTCGACCTCCCTTCTTCACATTGTTTTTTCCAGGGAAACTCATCCCCATGGCTAAAATGGTTTAACAGTAAGGAAGTATTCAGGCCCAGGGCTTTGAAGGCCTATCGACAATGTTAAATACACCGGAATGCTTAATGACACTTTGGGGTTTTTTCTTATTATTTCTCATTTTTAAAGAGCTTGAAATAGAATTGAAAATTTATCAAATGGTTGTTTAGGCAGGTGCTATTGATTTTAACTGAAAGGTCTGAGGTTCTGAGGTTCCTTTCCATTATTAGGCATTTGGCTTGCTCTCCTTGTGCTGCTGGTGAGCTTCTGATCCCCAGCTCTAACACAAATATTGTTACTAAAGATGCTCAGACAGGTCCTCTTCCTGCCAGTCTTTCATATAAGCCAACTAAACATGCATTGGAAGAGTCAAGAGACAGAATTTAATGCAACAAAAAAAGTATCAATCAAATCTTGCTACTGCTCTTTGTAAGGACAAGTATACAGTGAGAAATGTTTTTCATTTTCAAACTCAGGAGTCATCCCCTATGAATCTGAATCCAACATACCCTGGTGAAAACATGCTTGTCAATATTTTCTTCAACTGCTCTACTGGGACCTGCTCTACTACTATACACAAGGGGTGCTGCAAAGGAGCATGCGACGTGATGGACATCTGATTTTGTTATACTTAATATTAGATCTGACTTTGAGTCTAGACACCAGAATGCAGATTTCTTAGTGGTGTTGGGGTTAACAAACAAAGGAATGTTGCCCTGATTAACTCTTAATTCAAGGGCAGTTTTACACTCCTACTCTGTCGACCAAAAGGAAAGATAAGGGTCCTCTTCTGCAGGCACTGCCCATGTGCACCTTCATATTCTGGATGCGGTTGCCAGATGAGAGAGTGCTCAGAATCTCTCGCATTTTCTCTTTCCCTAAATTCATCTTCTCTTTACCTAAGCCCTATATTCCTCTGCCTTTACTCTGCATGAGCCTGGAGAGCCATCGTCCCACGTCCTCCCCAGAATACAAAGCACCCTCAGTGGTGACCCCACTCCTTGGCCAAATGCTGAGGCCTTTTCTTCTGCTCTAAGAGCTTGTTCTGCATGACAGTGCTTGTGTCTTTAACACGTCTTTTGTGTGGCAAGTTCTGCCCTAAGATTTGCTGTGGATCTCCCATTGAGGTCAATGGATGTGGTAAGTATGACTTGCATAGCTCAACCCTGCTTTACTGTAATTGCAAAGAAAGGGGAAGTGCTCGGATGTGATAATTGTGTCATTCTTCACCCTGGATGCTGGCTATCACGGCTACTGTAGCTTACTGGCTCCTCAGAGGGAAGAGTGAGGGCACAACTCGCTTTGCCCCCAGCCCTTCTCCTACTCTCATCCTCCCAAGCCTCCGTTGGAGCATCCACACAGTCAGTCACTTAGAGTGTGACTCCATCACAGATGCCCTTATTTCTCCTTCCTTATCACAAGGGACCAGATCAAACCAGATCCGCCAATGGGTTTGGAGTTAAATGATTTTAGGTCTCAGAGTTTGCTTCAGCCAAGCTGAAGATTCAGCTTCAGCTTATTTCAGCTGCAACTGCGTATGTCCATGGACTTCAGCAGGAGCTGAGTCTGCGAATAGACCTGAACCAGCAATTATTCAAGCTGGCAAAAGAAACTGGACTTGATTTGGCCCCTAACGCAATCTATAATTCCATTGAAGAGGCAGAAGGAGGACATGCTTGTCCCATTTGTTTTGCTGCTATGTACTTTTTTGTTAGTTTTGTAGCCACACGTTCGATGGCACGTTATTTCCCTTGATTTTATCTGGTGCCTGTCTTTATTGCGCTGAGTTCGGACTGTACCCTTTAATAGTTTTTTTTAAACTTTAATAAGCTTATTAAACAAGCTTTTTGTTACAGAATATCTCAGACTTTTCTTGGTACCTCAATTGAGAATCAGCTCATTGAAATACCTCTGCAACTGGAAAAAATAGTACCTGCAAAAAATTATTTGGATTTTGGGGAATTATTGCTGCCATTGCACCGCATGGTACAATGCCAGTATTTCTGCCTTCAGATGTAAATGCCTGTGCAAATGCTGCTTTTCAATTAAACTGTAGTACAATTCGTTGAAGTTTAGCCAAAGAAAGCCTGTGAATGGAAACACTTGAACGATACATTAGGATTTAGTTACAGACTTTGCATTTGTTTTCTCAACCAAATGTAAAACAATTGTGTAGCGGCCCATAGGAGAGAAGGCTGTACTTGGGTTTTGTCTGAGCGTCAGTGTTAACGATCAGTGCTCAAGCGTTTTAGATTTCAATCTTAAATTAGCAATTTAAAGACAACAAAGAATGATTTTCATGCTTGTCAGTTCTGATTAATGTAACATTAACCCCTAGAGAACAGTATATTGCTCCAGTACTTTATTTCAAGTTGCAAGAGACCAGCCCTGGGAAACAATGAAAGGCTGTTTTGGGCTTTTTTTCGCTTTTTTTGCCCCCCCTTTTCTTTTTTTTTTTTTTAATTGAACTTGGATTGGAAAGATACCGCTATCTACTGCTGCTATCACTCTTACTTATTGAGCGTCTTGTGGTTGTTATTTTCCAAGGTATGTGACAATGAGAGATTTCCTAAATTACACCCCTACCAAGTTAATGCCATTTCATTGTTTTCTACAGATCCCGGTGCTGATTTCGCTGCTCCCGTGTTGATCCCGAGGAGCCCCAGCTCGCTACCTGCTGATCTGAGCTTTCAAGGGCAAAAACTGCTGGGAGCATGCACAGGAAATTTATACGCTTCTCCCCTGCTGAGTAAATTACAGAGAGAGGAAACAAAACCAGAATGTGAAAGTGGCACGTAAAATAAGAGCACGTTTGCTGTAAAAGCGTTTGCTTTTTGAAAACTGCCTGTAAAACCAAAATTTCCTGTAATTTCCCTGACTGTAGAACAGCAGTTTAGATGGTTGCTGTTCATTATCTCCAATTTGGAGATGGTGAGATAGAGATAGGCGTATAAGGAGGATGGTAGAGATGAGGAGAGGCCACGCAATAATGCATTTGTCATGTGGGGTGGATTAAGGTGTGAATGGGGGCCCTCTGGTTCCCCTGGTCCCTTCCCAGACAGAAATTCCATCCATATGAGACAGCAAGAGATCTGCCACTGACATAGATGCTGTCCCCCAGAACGAACTGTTGGAAACCGGGTGCTACATTTGCAGTGTGTTCAGTCGACTCTCTGCAGAAAATGCTCCTCATGACTGTTTAAATGAGGGCTTCAAGTCAGGAAAAAGAAGTTGCATTAGAAGAAGAAGAAAAAAAAAGCCTTGGAAAGTTTCAGCTTTCCAAACTGCAGCAATTAGACAAACAGTTTTGTATACAAACTTCGCAAGACTTCCAAATAATTCAAATATATCCTCTGCTGGTTGCAATCTCTCTTACCCAGCAATCCCTCTGTGGGAGAAGCAAAGACCATAAAACCTCAGCAGGGGCATGGAAAAAAAGAGTTTCTTCCATCCCAGCTGTTTATATCTACTTGTGTGTTTCCAGGGGTTTAGGCCACATTTTGTTTTGCTTCCCTTCTGTTACTGCCTAAACATTGGGAGTGGAGAGCCAACAGCTGCCTCACATGAGCCCGTCACGCAGCAATGAAGGCAAAGAAATAAATATTTCCTGAACAATGTGCATTTTTTGTGCTTGCTGAACTTCCCTTGATTCCAGTGGGAGCTTGAGGATCTGCAAGAATCACAGACCTGGTCTTGAAGAATGATTTATGCTTCATATATTTATTTTTCCATGGTTTTTGTGTATTTGGAAATATTCACAGATTTGAATGAAGGTCAGTGCATGCCTGCATACATGTACATGTATACATATGGAAGTAAGATGGTATGTAATCCATGCAACAAATAATCATGACTTTTCATTTGTACCAGAACAGCATACCAGAACATTTGTAGCAGAGCCCCCGACGCTGGCCATGGCGTGACCTGGCATCTGGGTCTCTGCACGAGCTGTGTGCCAGGAGCGGGCAGCTGCCGGCAGATCCCAGATCAGGGGTGCCCAAAGCGGGGGGACTGCAGGAGTGCCTCTGCGCATGCCTCTCATCCACGCTCCTCCAAAGCCGCTTGTAAGGTCCATGAGGAGATGCATGCTCAGGTGCTCTTGTTACTTTCAGATCTCCCCTACCAGCTCCAAGATATGGGCATATCAGTGCTATGTCTGGGCAGCAGGGCTTGCAGGTGGATTCATGGGGTAGGGGGGAACTGCAGCATAGCCCTGCAAGAGCATGAAGGGCAACTCCATGGCAGAAGAGCATGAGGAAGCAGACATGTAAGCCCATCTCCCACAAGATGTGACAGACTGACGGCAGCATCCTGCTCCTTTAGGCGTGGTACAAATGCTTCACAAGAGGAAATTCCTATAGTGAAGAGACTGCGTTTTAAGTTGATGATATAGACACAGGAGAGGAAATGTATGGTATTAATTTATTGTAGTTGTTGTAGTATTCTTGGGCTGCTTCACCTGCATGGGGTACCAGTAAGTTCTTCTGGGTGACAGCTGGCTTCCCAAAACTTGAGGTGCCTTTCAGAAAGCCCTTACATAAAGAAAAAAGAAAAAGAAAAATAATGAACATCTGGAAACATGCTGGAAAGCTAATGATGTTTTCTCCAGAGGGTGGAAGTTCCCTCCCCAGATGATAGGGAGGGGCTGGGGGAGCAGAGTGATGGCTGGACTCCCATGTAGAAGGAGCTCAGGAGTCGGCCTCTTTGCTCACCCAAGCCTTGGCTGCGAACAAGAGGGGGGAAGAGGAAGGATGGCAAGATCCAGGAGCAGGGGTGCTCCCTCATCCCCCAAAGGCAGTCCCTTGAGGAAGGAAATGTAATGCCTGCTCCGACTGTTTTATACGTGCATGAAGGCACACACCTTCCCACCTATAGCAACTTTCTTTTTTAAATACATGCCTGATGCTATTTTAAGAATATTGACACTAGAATATTTTATGTTTATGTTTCACTTTTTGTAAAATTTTTGGAGGCTTCTCTTTCCTCCACCGTTTGTTGCTCACAGGGAAAAATGTAAAAAGAAAGCATCAAATTTGAGCCTAACCTAGGATTTTGACAACTTCTAGTTACCTGGTGCTGACATTTAGCACAGCTTACTGTGCACTCACTCAGTGCTATTGCGGCAAAGTTTCATAAAAGCTGCAATTAAAAAAACAGGTGAGACACTCTGGTTTACGTAGAGGAGGCGGTGGTGTAATTTTTGCGGTTCTACTGCCAAGACAGTCAGGAACCAGGGCTCGTTGCACACTCTGATGTGCTCTTTGCAGGCAGTGAGAGGTTCAAGATGTCACTTTAAGAAACACCAGTTGAAAACCCAGTTCTGAAAATATTTCACCTAACATGGGTAAAACTACCTCCTTAGTGTACTAGAACTTGAAGCAATTCAAGGAAATGTCTTTCCTGTTCGTTTGCTTCAAACTCTCAACAGCATTGTGGGCTTAATGAGGTTCACTGCTTGTCTCCTTTCTCTAGCTGTTTGGGGTTTTCTGGTGCTCCACCACACGAATGAGGTGCAATTTTATGCAAGAAAGGTGAGAAAATACTGCAATAAAACGTGAGGACAAGATTGTGAAACCGCTGATGGTGGCAAAGGGCATTTGGCAGGCACAACCTTTGAAACCACTTTGATTTTTTCAATTGACTACATTTCAAAATGATGAGATCTTCCTGACTTACCAGGCTTTTCACCAAAATTAATCTTTTTGGTAGGCCTCTCCTTGAAGCATACACTGACCTAGGAATACAGCACTGAACTAGGTCCTCCTATACACCTCATGAGCCCTATTTCAAACATCTTTCTGCTTTAGGTTTAAATGTATATTCTCTATGGGGAGTGGCTTATATAGCATACGTATCCAATTTTGTCATCTGGAAGATCATAGGATCACAGAACCACAGGTTACTTCATGTTGGAAGGGACGTGAGGAGGTCTCTGGTCCAACCTCCCGCTCAAAGCAGGAGCAGCTGTGAGATCAGACCAGGTTGCTCAGGATTTCATCCAGCTGGGATGTGAAAACCTCCAGGGACGGAGGCTGGACAGCCTCTCTGGGCAGCCCATCCCACTGTTTGAGTGTTCTCATGGGGAAGGAATGTGTCATTATATCCTGTCTGAAACTCTTGTCTTTCACCTCATGCCCATTGCCTCTTGTCCTCCCAGCAGGCTGTGAGCAGTCTGGCTCCTTCTCCATAACCCTCTCATTAGGGGCTGCTGTTAGGTCCCCCCAAAGCTGTCTCAGCTCCAGGCTGAGCCAGCCCCCGTCCCTCAGCCTCTCCTCATGGGGCAGGTACATGAGACCTGTGCCTCCCTCCAGGCTGGCCTGACCAGCAGGAACTGAGGAGGTGTGATGTGGTGCTCATCCCATGCTCCCTTGCCTGGCCACTCCATCCAGCTGTGGGCGCTGCCATTTAAGAAACATGGTGGGCAGGTGCAGAGAGCAACAAAAAGGATGAAAACTGATCTGTTAGGAAAGGTTGAAGGAACTGGATTTACTTAAGCTGGAAATGAATGGAGTATGTGTAGAGCAGGAGTGAGGGGAAATGGTAACAAAGGTCTTCTGATGGGTAGGGGTTTGCTATATTACAGGTGGTGGTCACTTGTCCTTGATAACCACTGTGAGTAAGAAAACAGAAATTATGCACAATTTTCAACAGAGATGATGTAGGTTATATATAGGGAAAAACATTCAAGTGATGTAAAAGAACAATACAGTGCTGCTCTCACACTGGAGGGCCTTAATCTTTGTGAAAAGGGCACATTTTGAGATATTTTTAAAAATTCTCATTTTCTAGATGTTAAGCTAGGAAATAGAGGGATAACCCTTACACTAGGAGGTTGTGCTCCTGTATAACCTATTCCTTCCACACCATTGCAATCTGCCCAGGGCCCACCGACACACAGCAGAGGCCTCTATAGAAGTCAGTTTTAATCTGGGTTACTGGGAGAGCAGATTTGCCATGCTGTGTTGGATGGTTAGTGCTTGTTCTTCAGCCTCACAGGCAGGATGCACATCGCTAACACAGAGCAGTTATCTTGCCATTGCGTCCATCAGGGATTGGGGCCTCACGGTCATGGATGCTGTAACTGTAAGATGAAAAGATGGTCCCTCCACTGAGACACTTAGGCTAAATGAAAAGCAAGGAAAAAAACATCAGTACAGGCAGGGAAGTAGGAAGAAAGATGGAGAAAATAACACTGCTCTTGCAACTCAACTAGGCTTATAATTCCTCGGGTATGTCAGCAGCAACCTCTTGCAAGCAGCAGCAGAAAGAAAATTGTTGGTAGTGTTCACCACAATGCCACAGGCATTTCCTGCTCTAATTATAGATGCTGTGGTATCTTGGGCATGACACAAGGGGCATCACACGGACTTGCTGGACTGCTGCCGCCCAGCTAATCGCAGTGTACAGGCCTTAAATGGTGTGGTCACTGGTGATAAGCACTGGGGCTTTCCAGTGGTGACCACTGTGGGTATTTTGTGGTCAGAAGGATGGCAACCACAGCGAAGGACTTTCAAATTGTCATTTAAAGTGAAAGGTAAACCAGCAGGAGTCTGTGGGCATTTGCAAAGACATCCAGGCTGTTGTATGGGAAACAAAGCAGTCACTGTGGCTGCAGAAAGTGCCCATTTTCTGCCAGTGTCCTCAGTTAACAGAACTATTTTTAAAGCTAAAAATACTTGTGATTATTTTTTTTCATGTAATTTTGTTAAACACTGACCAACATTCCTTATGAAACCCTGACTTTGCTTTTTTTTTGGGTATAAACTGACCCCTATGGGTCCACAGCTGTAGCTACCACTGCTGCTCTCTGGTACATGCCCCAGGGCCAGATCTGTGCAGGCTCTCTCCGGGACAACTCAAGCAGAGATTTTACTCTTACCTCATGGGGAAAGGTTGCTATCTTTCTGTTGTGTCCTCGTTCGGGGCTCTCAAAACATCTGAGAAATATTAATGACTCAGGTGGCTTGGATGTCAGCATGTATGAGAAAGTTAAACATACCCAAGCGTTGCTGAGTGAAGCTGGGCAAAGCCGGGTTTGGACCTAGCCAGTCCAGGTAAGAGGTTAACCTGGAATGAAGGCAGCTCCTCATCCTCACTGTGAGTGGCAATTGCACTGCACTGAATTGGCCTGCCTTGAATGTAGGAATTTTGCATGGGGCTTTCCCTGTTTGCCCCATATCCGCTTTATGCTTGGGAGAGAATGGAGAGGAAAGAATTACGTCACATATTTCATATTTTTGATGATTTAAAAGCCTCCTTTTTAACTTTCTTTACCCAGGACCTCTCAGGCACAGCTTCCCCTCCCTCTCTGAAGAAGTAGGCAGAGGTGAGATGCTGCCTGCCCTCCACTGAGGGCTGCCAGAGACTCCAAGCTGCTCTGTCAAGGGTGTGGAAGGAGAGACACCATGCTGCCTGTCTGCAGCCACACGTGGGGGAAAACAGCTGGGAAAAGCTAAAACACAGAGCCTGTGCCTCTGCCTGCAGCAACCCCAGGGCAGCATTGAACCTTTTTAAAAGTTCACCGGGGCAGCTGTGGCCTGGGAGAGATGACTGGCTTGGGGACTGGGGCAAAACTGTGGGTCCTGTGTGCAAACCGTCAGGTTTTGTTGGATATGAGGGCATCTGAGGACAAGAGCCAGGAAACAAACTCCGCTCCCAGTGGCTCCGGAGGAAACAGCTGGAAGGGAAACCGCAGGGGACCCTGCGGAGCCTCCTTCGGCACAGGCAGAGCCACGCTTTAATGCCTCGTTGTTCAAACCTACTCTTGTTTGGGGGGTGTGTGGTGGGGGCTGGAGTCTGGGCTTCATGTGCCGAAGCTGGCAGCCTGGAAAGTAGAAGCTCAAATGTTATATTCCTCTCACAAGCAGCACGGAGCCTATAAAAGTCCTCGTCGTCATGCAATCCATCATCCAAGATGAATAAAGGCAGTAAAAGTAATGATAATCATCTCCACTTTATACAGAGGAAAGCAGATGGCTGAGGGAGAGAAATGACTTCTTCCAAGTGCCTGGCAGGGAGTGCAGCCCCGTTTCCCAAGCTGAGGATTTAGCAGGTAAATGGGTGTCTCCTGGGGGTGAGTGTTTTTGCAGCAGGGGCACCTGCTCATTAGAAAGAAACCAGAACTTTATTTATTTTGCTTCCTCATTGATTTCATGCTTTGAATTTCAGTCTTCTGGCAACTCAGTGCTTTCTTGTTTATATTCTCCTAATTTCAAAGGAAGGTGTTTTGCTGACATTAATATAATATAACCGTTTCTCATGCCAAATCCTTAAAAAAGTTTTAAAGTTGCTGTTTGGAGGGTATAAATATGCTCCCTCCTCTCTCCATGCAGGACCGTAACACATCAACCAGGTGCAATGCCTGGTTTAGAAATCGAAAGCCTAGGGTATTGCTTTTCCAGATTGAATATCTAAATAAAAGAGGTCACGTCGAGACTTCGTAACTCAGGCAAGGCAACATACGCTAAGAGCTGGGAGCCAAATGGGACTGAAAAAGACGTTGATGAGTCAAGAATGTGTTCACCGTCTCCTCCACCTACCTCTCTATCTATAAATCAGCTGTAAGAGGAAATAACTCCTTCCAGAGGGCTGTACTGTCATGCAGGCTATGTATGTCCCTTCACCAGCCTGTAAGTTGTTGCAGTCAGGAGAGGGTTGTACCTCAGACAGGCTGGTGCTGGTTAGGAGGATGTAAATATATCAGTGGGTTAAATAATCTCTGGCTCTGCATGGCTAGAAATGAAAGACAGAGTTTTTGTTCAGGTCACTGCTAGTAGAAGAAACGCTGCCACTATAGGTTCCTTTCTCTGCCTAGGCATTTGAGGAATTTCCAAGGGTCTGTATGCCGCAGGTAACGTCCTTGGTCTTTTTCCTGGTCACACAGCTACAGAAGACCCAGGACACTGTCCTAGAAGAAACCAGTCGTGGCTTGAGCGGACACCACTTTGGGGCAGAGGCTTTTTTTTGGCTTCCTTCCTGAGCCAGACCTTACTACCAAAATGTCACTCGAGCTGCCAGTTCCTTGCAGTCACACGTACAGACTACTTTCTGCTATTTTTGATGTGTTTATACACACGTGAATGCATTCGCCATGCCCATGTAGCTGTGATAAACAGCAGGCTAAGTGACACCCTCCTGCTGTCCTCCAGCGGGTGGATTCAGAAGAGCTCAGGCATGCTGCAAGGCCCCATCTCTGGTGGAAACACTTTAAGTCAAGAGCAACAGCCCTAGGAGCTGAGGGACATGAGGTGTCAGTGCCACCACCGCAAGGCTCCAAGTGTCCCGGCAGCCACTGCAGCATGGACTGTGAAGGTTTAGGCAACAGCAAAAGCTCACTCTCCAGTCCTCTCTCTACCATTTGTGTAGGCTGCATGCCTGAAGTAATTGACTGCTGTTTTTTTAAAGCATTTGCACATTGAATGGACATCGTGAATCCACAGATTAGATCGATTCCTCCCCACCCCTGCTCTAAAATGGCGAGAAACTCCTTCACACGTAACCCTCTTCACTCACAGCCCCGTGCTGGCCACTGGGCTTGGGGCGAGATGAGTTCCCTGGGGAGGAGCAGCCAGGACCGAAGTGGGCAGAGTGGCTTTGAAGGGCTGGGGAGGAGGCTGCAGATTGCCCTGCCCACTTGCTCATTTCCACCCATGGTTGGGGTTGCTGACCTGTGCAGAGCCCTCCCACATCAGCACCCTGTCCGCAGCCAGCTGAGATGGCCTCTAGGATCATTTCAGCGGCCAGCAATTTTGCTGCCCTGGATTTATGGAGCTTTCTGCAGCAGGGGAGAGCTCACCTGTGGCTTCAGCAAAACCTTTTCGGTGGCTGGCCCTTGGGTTTGAGAAACTCCTCCAGTTTACCAGGATTTGGAGACCATCGACAGCCTTCATCCTACATGAAAGACACACTTTCATGAAGTCAGGCCTTCTCTAACATATACAAAGAGCAGTGCGTATGTGTGCGTACGTGCACGAGCGTGTTGGAAAACTTCCCAAACACACACACCCAGCTGGGCACACTTCAGCCGGAGGAGGAGGGATGGGCGAGCACAAGGAACCAGGTGGTGGCCAAGTTGCTGACCAGGGGGTTGGCAGTGCTTGGGCATGGCAGGACGAGTCGGTGACAGGACCTGTATGGGGAAGAAATGAATCAGGCAACCATAGAATCATAGAATAATTTAGGTTGGAAAGGACCTTTAAGACTGTTGCGTCCAGCTGTAAACCTAGCACTGCCAAGTCCACTACTAAACCATGTCCCTAAGCACCACATCTGCACATCTTTTAAATACCTCCAGGGATGGGGACTCAACCACTTCCCCGGGCAGCCTGTTCCAATACTTGACAACCCTTTCAGTGAAGAAGTTTTTCCTAATATCCAATCTAAACCTCCCCTGGTGCAACTTGAGGCCATTTCCTCTCGTCCTAGCACTTGTTACTTGGGAGAAGAGACTGACACCCACCTGGCTACAACCTCCTTTTAGGCAGTTGTAGAGAGCGATAAGGTCTCCCCTCAGCCTCCTTCTCTCCAGGCTGAACAACCCCCGTTCCCTCAGCCTCCTCATAAGACTTGTGCTCCAGACCCTTCACCAGCTTCGTTGCCCTTCTTTGGATGTGCTCCAGCATGACTTCTTCTGTCCCGTGGTTCAGTAATTTTTAAGGCTAGAATTTTCAGTAACTGAACTTGCAAAACCCTTGAAAAGCCTAAGAAAACCTACAGTTTAAAATTTTGCCGTAAGAGGGCAGTCTGAGATAACCGCGTAAGTTATCTTGCAGACCTGCGTTTTTCTTACCAAAAAAAAAAGAAGACTGACAGGAATGAATGACTTGAATGTCTCAAACCAAAGTCTTATATTTAACTTTAGAAGAGATTTTAGCAATTGGCGACATAGAATGAGTGTAAAAGGGGAGCATTTACAGTAAACACAATTAAATTCCTTCTTTTCTGGAAGAGACATAAAATAATGTCTGAGTCCCAAACTCAGGAATCAGAGGGATGAGATTCAACTTTGTACAGCTGTATTCTGCTACTAGGAATGCAGGTTTTGAATTTTCCCTTCAGAGGAAAAACTACGTGGTCTAACGTGGGAAGTGGACCACTGCAGGACATGCTCACAGTGAAAGAGCAGAGGTACCGCAAGGCAGGGATGGGTCACATCTTCAGAGAAGCGTTTATAAGGAGCTCTCAGGTCTTGCTCCCTGTTGAGGAGGCTAGGTCCTGCCGAAAGGGGACTGGCAACCACGACCCTCCTAGTTCCTGCTGAGTTTTTCCCAGTGCACGTAATCTCTAATGTTGAAAAAGCCAGACTGGCGCAGGGCTTTGAAAGGTTGCCTGCTGCTAGTCTGATTGCTAGGGTCTGGAAGAGAAAAAATTCATCCTCTTTAAGCCCCAACTTGTCTTTCTGTGGTGCTGGCCAAGGCACTTGTGTCCCCTAAGCATAAGCCACTGATGAATGGATGCAGGATACTTCCCACAGTGTCGTTCACTGGCTACCTCTTGCAGGTGCCTTAAAACGCTGCTGCTGCTCTTCCACGTCAGATATATAATGCACTGCCACTCCAGCCCCTGGTTGCTGTTCTTGGCCATCCCCTGGCACAAAAGGTAGGTCCAGGGGAAAAGAGGATTAGAGCTGTGGAGGCTGCTGCCTCCCAAGGTACTGCTGAGGAACTGGTGGGGCAGCTGGGGAGAGGACAACCCCAAAGCTGGCCACGAGTTTCAGCTCCAGGGCTGGGAGAGCTGGTGGGATGCCACCTCTTCGTCCCTCCTTTGCTTGGGCATCACGGTGGCTCAAAGCAAACCCAAAACATCTTTTTGCAAAAATATCCTTTTACTATGCTCTTTATCCAATACAGGGTACGTTTCACGCTTTCATTAGCTCAGACAAATACATTTGCTTCATGACGCAGCTCAAGGGCAGCTGTTCAGTCAATAAAAACTGAAGAGAAAGCAAATGTTGTCTGTGTCCCGGTATCACCCTGAAGGGCAAAAATAGTCAATCTCAGCCTCTCCCGGAAGAACCACAGAGAGAGACAAACACCAGAGCCGGCTGGTGACAGTGTGACGCTGGAGCACAGAAGCAGGCTCACATTCAAACCACAGCAGCGCTTAAGGGCAGGAGACTGGACCCCTGGCCTCCAGCCGTAGGGTGTGAATTGCTCTCATAGAAATCAAAGAGCTGTGCTCTCAGGCTGTGTTATAACAGAGTGTCAGACTGAGAAAGCTTCAAAAGCTCTTTCTGATGTTATTGAAGCCACCAAGCAAGGCGATTCGAACGTGCTCTGGGAAGATTTGTCCCCTGGTGTTGGAGAAAAATATCTGTGCACCTAATGTACTGGAGAATCTCTTCAGGCGTAGTTTAGGTTTTACAAAACAAAGTTCTCGTGAACCTCCCACAATCACTACAGCCTTAGGGGTTTCCTAGATAAGTGCCTCTGCATAAATTAGATGTGCTTTAGCTGGGACAGCAAAATCTGGCTTCACACATCGTGAAAATCAGGAGTGAGCTCTGAGTCAGGGCTGATTCTAGTTTAAGTTGCTGATTCTGGGTTTGTCCTATTTTGCCAATATTTGGTGATGAACCGCTGAGCTGCATGAGTTCCCCCCCGCTCTGGCATGGGGAGAGCGTGAAGCCCCATCGTGTTTCCCTCACAGGGCATGCATGCTTGGGCGAGCACGCTGTTCCCTGTGCTTGCTGACCTTGCGCTTCGGCATCCTCAGCAGAGCCCTGCTGTCCCTCTCCTGCAGCAACAAGGTGACAAAACTTGTCTTCTGGTAATATAGACTCATAGAATCATAGAATCAGAGAATGCTTTGGGTTGGAAGGGACCTTTAGAGGTCATCTAGTCCAACCCCCCTGCAGTGAGCAGGGACATCATCAACTAGATCAGGTTGCTCAGAGCCCCGTCCAACTTGACCTTGAATGTTTCCAGGGATGGGGCCTCCACTACCTCTCTGGGCAACCTGTTCCAGTGCTTCACCGCCCTCATTGTAAAAAATTTTTTCCTTATATCTAGCCTAAATCTACCCTCCTTTAGTTTAAAACCATTAGTCCTTGTCCTGTCACAACAGGCCTTGCTAAAAAGACTGTCCCCATCTTTCCTATAGGCCCCCTTTAAGTACTGAAAGGCCGCAATAAGGTCTCCCCGCAGCCTTCTCTTCTCCAGGCTGAACAGCCCCAACACTCTCAGCCTGTGCTCGTAGGAGAGGTGCTCCAGCCCTCGGAACATTTTTGTGGCCCTCTTCTGGACCTGCTCCAACAGCTCCATGTCCTTCTTGTGCTGAGGTCCTTAGCTTCTCCTTGTCTTGAGCTCAATCTCTCTGGTATAGGTCAACCTAGAACTAATTTTGTCTGAGATGAGGTACTGATTTGTATGGGAATGGGCAGGGTTATAGCAAGCTAAAACTAGACTCTGCCATAGCTTTCGGACGCAAAATTATCTCTGATTTGATTTTAGTAGTTCCAGTTAAAGGTTGTTTGCTGTTCTTTTCCGATGTTGTTTTTCAAGAAAGGAAACCAAAAATACATGAAATATTTTCTAATTCCTCCTCGAGTCTGTTTTTACTATCACGTATAATGCAATAACATAGATTGTTAAAGATAAAACACCAGATACTCAGAAATAACAGCCTGTGGGAGGAAGGAATCGAAAACTTCCCAACCTGTTCCAACCCCAATCAACTGAAAAAAACCCACAGTGATTTCAAGGTTTTTGTGGGGGAAGGAGATAGAAGGAAAGTGGTATTTGACGCCCATGCTATCAGCATGGGTTTATTGTCTGTCATGGCAAAAAAATGAGAGAGCAATCTTTTTATTTTGAGCTCAAGTTCACAACAAGTAATAGTTAATAAAATTGTTCTTGGGAAAATCTGAGATCAGTCAAATACACACTCAGTCTTACTGTAATTATTGTGTTAAATACAATTAAGTGTTCAACCAGTAGCTAGAAATAGATATGATCTTGCTTTTGATGAGTAAGAGACAGATCTTAAATGACAGTGGTCCTTTGCCATCTCTGTCTACCATTTTACCTTTAAAACTGAGAGAGCAGGCAAATAGCTTCTCAGCCCAAAGAGAGTTTGCAGTTTGCTATAAATACACGCAGAGGCTTCATAAGAGCAAACTGAGTTCCTCAGCTGTATACGGGCAGATTCCTTAAATCAGTGCAGTCATGCTCACAGAAGTAAAAAATGGACCTGTCATCTCTGAGGAGCGGTTAGTCTGCTGCTACGCTCCCATGGGAAAGGGAAAGGCAATTTTCCCAACCAAAGGAATTGCTCCGTAATGTGAAAGATCATTGAAATGCAAGTAACAAACCAAAACAGATGAAATATGCACAAAGTAAATAGATCAAAGACATTGAGATAATTCATTACCAGCGGTCCAGTTCTCAGAGAAAGACCGTTCATTCACAAAGAAGCCACTGTACCCAACACTTCCCAATATTGGTGTCTACAGCACGGATTTGCTGATGTTTGTTAATGAGTAAAGACAGAATTATTATGCCAGATAACTGGCTGCCCTAAGAGTTTATGTTCTGTTATGATAATGCCTTGGCCTACAAATAAAATTCCCTACGTTCATAACATTTTAGTTTAACAAAAAGTCCCAAGTCCATTTTTGTGTTTACTAATGTGGAAGTTTTGATCTCTATCTGCTAATCATTTGTGTATTTACACAGCCATTTCAAAAGAAAACTCAATGGCATTTTGAACCCAAATTCTCTTAATTCTAGTGCCTGGATACCCATCTTTTTAATCCCATTAGCACAGCAGGAATATTTCTGCTGTAAGGACAGCAAGCGCGGAAAGGATGAAGCCCTGCATTAGTGCTGGTTCTTTGACTGCCCGCACACTGAGATGGTCTCATCCCCTAAGGAATTACTGGAATGATATAAAAAAGTGGACTGAATTTATTTTGTGCTGCACGCTCTGGTCTGATTGGGAGCCAAGCACCTTGAAGGCATGGTAAGGCTTGTGGCCACAGGGTTATTTCTGCTAGGAGGAGTGTGATACGCACCGGGTGTGAACAGCAAATTTTAGTTGCTCTGAGTCTGCAAACGCAAAAGTTTGCCAGGTGGGACAATTTGTTGGGAGCAGGCACTAAGCTGAAAGGCACAAGGAGTGAGGAAAGAAAGATGCTGGTTGCTACCTGGGGGTGGCACTGGGCACCTACGTTCTGCCGAAAACACCCAGAGTTTGATTTAGCCATTAGGTATCTAAATCTCTTTGAAGAGTGGCCTTTGAAGCATCCTGGGGAAGCTGCGTGTTTCTCAAGGAATTTCCGAGGGATGCTGAGGGTGTTCATCCCACCCATCCCCAGCACCTTCTCCACTGTGCCCTTCAGCTCCTGATTTTGACTCCTAAACACTTTAGCAGTGGCTGAGGGCACAGGGCTGGCGTTCTGGACCCTGCAGTTTCTCCCACTCCTTGAAGGAAAGTAAAACATTTTCCTGAGGAGAGGACCGGTATAGCGCAAAGGAGACCAGACTTTGGAGGGGAGGTCAGAACAAGTGAGAGGCAAGGTCTCTCATGTAGGCAGGTGTTAGCAATTTGGGACTTTTGATGTCCTAGCTCTAGCTCTGTGTCCCTTGGAAACTCTCACTCCACTTAGGTGAGACCACGGTCTTGTGGAGCTGCCTGAAGGATGCACGGTGCCATAGATAAGGATATCACCCACTGACACAGGATCTGCGAGCCCACCAAGGGACAGGCCAGGTGACTCCACCAGCCATGGAGGGAATGGCATTAGGGGACAACAAGAGAGGGAGGAGACAACAGCCATGCTCCCCAAATGCCTGGGAGAGAGGGCAGGAGGACCAAAGGGGCTTGGGGAGAGAAGGGGGAGCGGCTGCCAGGACCTGAGGGAGGGGAGGTGGGGAGCTCTGGGGTGGAGGGTAGCTCCGACGTGGATGCAGGAGATGGGAGGGCTCTGGCAAAGGGGGTGTGCACAGTGCAGTGCCCCAGTTGGGAAGCACTGGTGGCTGTGGACAAGACTGGCATGATACCTTGGGGGGAACGGAGATGCATGTGAGCGGCAAGCCTCAGCTCTACAGCACATGGGATGGGGACCGGGGGCTTTGGGGCAAGACGGATGTGGTATTCAGGAGGAAGAAGGCGGTGTTGGCGTGGAGTAGTCTTTCCTCCCTGTCTCCTCTCTTTTTTTCTTTCCAAAAAACATGGCAGCCCTCACCTGGATGGATGGATGGATGGATGGATAATTGGCAAGGGGTGACTGGTTTGTCCTCTTCCAGGATTACTCCCCAAACAATTATATCCCAACCAACCACGTCAAACCAGACAGGCTTCCAAGTGTTCTCCTGTGAAAATTTGTCACAGATTCTCCCTTTTAACATCATCTCAGCAACTATAAAAAAACCCTGGATAAATTGCTCTCTGTCTATTTATATGAACGAGGGGGCTGCAGCACATCAGCTGTGAGACTTTGGGCTTCGTATCTGGCAAAGACCCCACCGTTGTCAGTACGTAACCGTGTCTCCAGCTTTAACACTCTCCCAGAATAACGTTCTCCCACCAGGTTATAGAGCCTAAGCCAAGGGATTTAAGGAGCAGCAAGTGATAGGGGACAAGTGTGAAGGCTTAGTTTACTTGGTTTAGCACAGACCTTTAATTTTAGCCACTGCAAATATAATAAGGCCTTCTCTTTATTTATCTATGCAGCTGTGGGGCAGAAAGGGCAGAGGAGCTTAAAAGACTTACTCATGCAAGCAGGGCTGCTGTGCTAAGTCCACTATTTACACACTGCGAATGTATTTCATTCACATTAATGCAATGTGGAGGAAAATGGATGCAAATCGTGTGTCTCCATCGCCACGGCAGTTACAGAGGCTGAAAGTGCAACCAGAGGCCAGCAATCTTTGTATTTTCCCTTCTGCAAAATGGAAAGCTCATCTATGCACAAGGGCTGAAAGGGTTTTCTAATCCACCCCAAAACAGAACAAAATTTGCTCGTGTTCTGTGGCTCAGGGACTGCTAAAAAAATTCTCTAACATCTCTCTGCCTGTTCTATTTTAAGCAGAATGATTTCCCAGCTAAGGGAAAAATAGTTCAAGTTTGAGACGTTATTAACATTTTTCAAGAATTCCTGCTTCCAGTCTCTTGCTTATGCCAGGCAAATTGGTTTTGCTGAACTTCAACACAGTTTATACAGAGTATTTCAAGGCGTTACAGGCAGCCCTTTGGGCTGTAGGTCGGTGAAACCTTGGTACAAGACCAGAAAAAAAGCTAAAACATAAGTCATCTTTGCAAGTTGCATCCCTGAAGTGGTTTAACTGTACCCATGCACCTTTCTCCTATTGATACCTGTAAGTCAGAAATGAACTGGGATTTTAAGGTAAGAAGAATTGAAAAATCAAGGCCAAAATAGCTGTTTTGCTTCCAGAAGCCTATGGCAGGGCTGGGAGAGGAGAGGAGTGCTGCGTGACAGGATGCTGCCTGTTTTCAGTGGGCTCCAGCAGCTGGAAGGGACACAGGCACCCTGACTGCAGGTCATGCCTGGCTGTCACCGGTCCCCCCCCAGCACCTGGGGACACCCAACAAATGCTGCTGAAGCTGTGACAGCCATTCAGTTGCTCTTGCAGGTGCATTTGATGCTCCACGCTGCCAGCACCAGTCTGTGCGGAGGCCCAAAGCAAGGCATCCCAGCCGTGCTCGGCCGCCGGCGCTGGGGACACTCGAGCCAGGACTCAGCACAGCACGTTGGATGCCACCGTGGGAGGACAAAGCAGTAAAGGACCACCACCTTTCCCGCTCCTGCACCCTGTCCAACACCAGCACCCCTTTCCCTCCAGATGCGTCACAGCCAAAAATACACTCTTAACAGCCTGCCAGTCCTACTGGATGAGGATTCCTGAAATAACACCTTTTCCCACCCCTCCCTGCCTGCAGCAGGGTTATTTGCCAGCTCTACTCAACACAAGGACTAACCTGTCACATGGGAACACCTATTTAAAGAGATACTTTTTTAGCTACTCCTTTTCATAGCCAGAGTGCCTGGGGAGAAGCCAAGAGTGATTCTCAGGCATGTCTGAGCCTCTGGGTAATTCGGCTGTCGCAGAAGCACTGGGGTGCGGTCAGGGTGGCAGAGGACCGGCTTTATCTGGCTCACAGATTTACGGTCACTCTTTCCAGGAATATGTTCAGAACTCCTCTGGTTCAAAAGGTGCATTTCTTTGCTCGGCCATCCTTGTTCTCCAGCTGATTTTCTGATTTTGGCTTGAATGTTTCAAAAAAGGATGCATGCCAGAAAGTCTCTGCTGGAAAGCTGCAGCCTTCCTTCTTGTCTCTTACAGATTGTCAAGGCTTCTGAGACCAGAACACTTGTTTTTCCTACTGCATTAAACATTTTGAGTGTATGCTAAAAATGTTAATATGTTGTTGATGGGACTGGAATTTTTCCTTCAGGTGTGATGCCTTTAGGCCTTTTGTGCTTCACACATGATTGCAGGTAAGGGCTTGTTACACTGGCAGAAACATGCATTTAATGAAATGTTATTCTCTGTCTTATTATGGTTTAATAAGAGAGCTCAGCAGTCACTCAGCTTTAATGTGTCCTACTTTTTCCTCAAAAGCTTTGCCCTGGAGTCAGAGCTGCAGTGAGAGGGACATCTGTCCTCTGAGGAAGGCCCTAAATGGGTGCAAACACGCCAGAACCCTGCTGGCCACTGTGGGCACCTGGGAAAGCAGCCAGGAGATGTGCAGTGAGCAGGAGGTGACAGCAGCAAGGAGAAGGAGCCCAAGAAGGAGGAGGAGAGGGCACCGAAGGGATGGTGGGAGCAAGGTGCCAGATTTCACCCTCTCTCCGGAGGCGTACCAGTGTGATTTTGTTGATGGTCTGGTCCTCTCTAAAGCTGCACAGACCCAGTGCCCCAGTCCAAAGCAGCAAGGAGGCTCCCCGGGTGGTCGGGAATGTCCCTGGGCAAAGCCCAGCAGCAAAACATGCACGGGAGGGCAGACGGCCTGCGGGTGCCAGGCATGGCACCTCTCGCCCAGGGGTCTGGCACCCCGGCAGTGAGCCATAGCTCACAGACACAGCCCCGGGGGGATCCAGTCAGTCCCTGTGGCCCAGGGGGGTTGTGGGCCTGCTTCACAACAGGAAAGGTTAATGGCACAAGGGCTTGGGCTTGGAGAAGCCTCTTACTCCTCTTGACAGCTTTGCAGAAGTTGGCTATAAGCTGACTGCTCTGCTCTGCTCAGGTAATACCCCGATGGGGTGTCCACCTCAGGGATCCCAGGGCCCTTTTGGAAACTTTGGCTTTCCTTTCTGGCTAGCTTTATCATCAGTTGTGGTGTGGCTATTTCATTCTTATTGCATATTATTGGTTAAAATAGTCCCATACTGGCTCATCTTTATCTTGAAGCCTCAGAAAGCCAGCAGGCTCAGTTCTCCTGAATGTATTGGTCAATATCCATGGATAAGGGCTGGAGTTTTGCAGTATAACTTGAACCAGCATCAGGTTTCATTTGGGTTTCTCAACTTAGATTTAACTTTAGGCAATTTGAAGATATTAAGGTAGAAAAGGGCACATTCCCAGGTAGCTGCGCTCTACACGTAGGCACAGGCTTTCTTGCTGGATGTTGGCAGGGTCTTATTGCATATCCATAGGCAACGTCTTGGGGGACAGAGCTGGTGAAAAAAATTCCACGTGCAAGAAGATGGATCCATATGGCTTTGGAGAAGGGAAGGATTTTGGGGGGATCACTGGGCTGAGCTGATCATTCCTGAACCATGCTGTGTGCCACAGAGCTCATTGACTTGGCTGGGAGGTGAGTGTTCTCCCTGCCCACCGCTGTCCTCACCACCTTGCAGGACCGAGCCCGTATTTTGACTCCTGAACGCGTGGCCTCAGCGTGGCTGGGCGCTGGTCCCAGCCTCTCCAGCAAGCAGAGCGTGTTGTTCCGCCTGTCTGCTCGCAGCTTTCGCCTTTCTTCTGTCCTCCTGCTATTCTATCGCTACCATAAAATGCAGTTCTGACCTTTTTGTCCTCAGCAAGCTATTCATTTAAAATACAAATGCTGTCCTCAAACAGCAGTCATTAATATGAGGCAGCAAATTCTTTTCTTTGTTCTTTATTGTTGATTTCCCCCCGTTGGGAAACTGGGTGGAAGGAGAACTACATAGCTGCAGGAGCAGCTTGCTAATTGCATACTTTCAAATACTAATTTGTATGGGTTTGTTTGGTTATAAAGGTAAAAAGAAACAAGCCAGGGGGTGATAAAAAAATGTCAAGGTTATAAACCCCACAGGAGCTCTCTGGCCTGGAATTTTTATTAATTCTTTAAATGTAAATTACGGGCCCACGGCTGCACATCCGTGCCTCCTGCCGAGCGCCAGGTAGTGCGGTGCAATTTGCCCTGCAGACCTTCAGCACGGTACTCAAATGGAGGAGCTGAGCTCTGCCCTTGGGTGCCCGGGAGCAAGGCCGGTGAGACCCCAG
Organism: Balaeniceps rex; assembly: GCA_013401315.1. Taxonomy (NCBI): domain Eukaryota; kingdom Metazoa; phylum Chordata; class Aves; order Pelecaniformes; family Balaenicipitidae; genus Balaeniceps; species Balaeniceps rex. The sequence goes on from VYZW01060144.1 coordinate 50,530, forward strand.
CCAGGCCGCTGTCCCCATTGCAGGCATTGCTCCCAGCTTGTGCCCAGCTGACTGCAGGCGGGAGCTGGCCCCTGACCCAAGCGGGGTCAGATTGTGGTGGGGGCAAAAACATTTCTGCCTTTGGGGAGCTGTGGTTTGGAGGGCTATCATGTCAATGTTGCATCTGTGATGGTCTAAGGGAAGAGGTGAAAGAAGGTACACATCAGGGAGTGACACTTATTACTAAACCAAGAGGGATAGCTGAAAAAAAGACAAGTCTTTGGGCACCTCTGCTGAGACTGTTGCTCAGAGTTTTCCCTACGCGTGTGCACCTCTGAGACCTGCCAAGGAACATGCTTACTAAACATGAACTGCAAGATTTCACCATTTGTAAAGTGACTGGATGATTTGTAATGGAAAGCATAGACCATCCCTGGAGGTATTCAAAAAACATGTAGATGTGGCATTTCGGGACATGGTTTAGTAGACATGGTGGTGTTGGGTTGACAGTTGGACTAGATGATCTTAGAGGTCTTTTCCAGCCTTAATGATGCTATGATCTTCTATGATCTATGAAGTGGTGGATTCCCCAGCATTGAACACTTTTAAGATTCAGCTGGACAGGGTGCTGGGCCATCTCGTCTAGACAGTGCTTTTGCCAAGAAAGGTTGGACCAGATGATCCTTGAGGTCCCTTCCAACCTGGTATTCTGTGATTCTATGATCCCATGCTCACCCTCAGCACCAGCACTGACCTTACACCCGAGGACCATGGCTGTGAGCAGCCCCTGCTGCCTGCAGGGGTATCTTCCAGCAGGGCTGCTGCCCATGTGAGGGTGCCTTGAAACACGTGCCAAGCTGTTGTGAATGTGGCAGATAATCAGCTCTAAGGACCCACTGTGGTGCTCCCGCATGATGGATGTGACAGTGGCCTGTGCCAGGAGGGACCTTCCCAGGGCAGCAAGTGTTGAAAGGGACGGGCACAGCACAGGGACCTGCAATTCACTGTCATCCCGGTCAGAGCTGCCACTGTATCAGCAGCTAAAGATACTGGAGGGCTCCAAGGCTGTGAATGTGAGGGAGGCAAAGTCAAGGAAAAATTTTATTAACTGTGTTATTTTGTGTCTGTTTGCATGGGAAAGGTAGCTATCTCTGTTTGTTCACTCTCTTGTTGTCACATAACATGATACAGAGTCAAAGTGTTGCGTACCACTTGCATTAAAAAAAAAATTATTTCCCAGTATATACTACAATAGGCCACTGTTGTTATTTCCCCCTCTGCTTAATAAAGTAATTGTGATTGCATGACAGCATCGAGGGAAAAAAAGCATGCAGAGGCACCAGCTCTCTCAAAAATAACTTATATTGCATTTCATTGATGAGAAAAGGTCAGAGTCATTGGCCAAGTCACACAGTTTGAGTGGGTTTACAGTGGAAAGCACCTTAACCGCAGAACTGTGCAGCAACAAAACCAATAGTTAATTTAAACACATATAAATGTTGTGTTGGCTGGGAACTTGATAGCTGAAGGTTGTTTCTGAGTTTATAATGGGCAGCACAGTGGATCCCTTGACAGCAATCTTTGGGTTTTTGTGGTACGTGATGCTTAATATAATTGACCAATTAATTTCCTTAACTGGAAAAGAAAGGATGAGTCAGTAACCTTTATGGCTCATTATTATTAAAATAGTGTTTATTCAAGCAGCAGCAAGGAGAGAATTGGAGTGGAGGTCAGTGCTCAGCAGCTTGCGAGTCATTAGGATAAACCCACTCGGCCACAGTAAGACCTGTAGCACCTCTGGTTTGCATAGGCGACCCTTGCCAGCTCTCAAACCTCTGTGCTCTCTCAGTGAGGGATCACCCCTGCCCCAAGCCTACAAGCAGTGGGCTGTGGTGAGCTCCAAATCCACACTTATGTTTTGTCACAGCTTTCATGTGCTCTGGAAAACAGAAGGTGGGTGGATTTAAAAACTGTAGAGTTTGAAGTGCCTTACTACCATATATTACCGGTTCTTAGCAGGCTTGTTTCACATCAGCTAAGCTGTCAGCAGCAGCCCGGGTGCTAGCACATGTGGTCCTCGGGACCTGGGCTCCTGCAGGCACACTGTGGGCTCTGCCTCTGCCCCTGTGGTGTCTGCTGCTTGATGGTGGCCTGCTGGTGGAGGGGACGGGCTGTCTGACCTTCTGCAAAATCTGTGTCGGGATGGCGGCAAGTGAGAGTTGTGGTGGTCTCACCATGAGAGCGCTGCCAGTCATGAAAGCCCAGTCCTGCTCTGCTCCTGAGTAATGCCAGGGAAGGAAAACAAAATCCTCCAAGCAAGACAAGGGGGACAATGCTTCTCCCCCAGGCCCCGGTCTCCCTGGAGCCCTCGGACCCTGCAGTCTTTGGGGGAAAACCTCTTTGGGCAGCACCTCATATAACCAAGCACCAGCCTCCACCAACAAGCTGGGTGCAATAGCTGCACTGACGGGGGAGAGGGAATTGGGAAGACTATAGCCCTGTTACTACCCAGCCTTTTTCCACGGATGTATCTCCATGGACTACAGATAATTAAAATGAAAATGTTTCTTCAGTATAATGAAGAAACATTCAGAACATTTCAGAAACCATACTAAAATCATGATAACACTCACAGTCCTTTACCAGCAAAGCAACAGGCTTTCTTCTTTGCAATTCACTCAGAAAAAAACATCGCTAACGTAACATGAAAGCAAAATCCTTGCTTCCTCAGGTGAGGGAAACTCGGGGATTAGCCATGTAGGTTTATTTTTCAGGATGCCTTCGGACAAGCTGTCTCCTAGAATACGCTACACTGCTAACTCACACTACAGGAAAAATAACAGTGCAGAAATTGTAGCGCGAAGCAAGAAGTTATCTTGGTTGTGGATTCGAGCTTGAAGCTGGCATCCAGCTGGCAGAGACCGGATGGCTATTAAATATGTCAACAGCCCCAGATAAATGCCAGGATAGCCTTGTGAACAGGAACACCTGACGGTATTTTTCTGTTGTACTATTGCTATTTTAGTTCTATTTGTTTTCTCTCTATTTTGGACATTATATAGAGAAAAAAGACGACTCCACACAGCTAGAGAAAACAGAGTCCTGGAAGGAGAAGAATGAGGATGCCAGCTGGTCTCTCCTCCTTTGCTCCTGGCTAATATAACTGCTGCGTGTTTGATTTTTTCCAAATCACAGAGGGTTTAAATGACAGGTACGGTATGTCCTCCGTGTATGTCATCATCTGCCGGGTATTGAAGGATTTCTAAGGATTTAAGCTTGCCACTGTTTGAATACAGGACAAGCAGCGATCCCTGTTCTCTGGCATGTGTGGGGCTTCCCTGAGGGTGGAAAGGGAGACTGGAATTTAAAGCGATTCTCATTTATTTAGTATTTCCCTGTACAAAAGCCGGGAGTTTTCCAAAGCTGACTGGAGTGCAGTCATTTGTGGAGAACAACCCATGGCTGCTACCTGGGTTATGTCGGCATGTAACAATACCTGTCTGCTTCATGAATGTCAGACAAAGCTGTCATAAATCTTCAAGCCCAGCAGTAAAATTAATGGGAATTGCAGAGAGCAGGACCTTGTCAGCTTCATAATAGGTCTGTGGGTGGAAAAAAAATTCCTGTGCTTTCCTTCAGGCATTAGGCAACCCAGCTACTGATGCTCAGTGGCCATTATCCAATTATAAGTACTTTTTTGCTCAGAAGAATTCGGTCGTTATCGCTTTTAATGTGTCAAAGTTAAATTGTCACCAGCACGGAGTGCAGGCAAGGGAGCAGACCCCGCTGCAGTCTGCGGCAGAAGTACCCCAGGCCATCTCCTCCTCTCGCCCTTCGGACTCGAAGCTCTTTGCCGTATCACTTGTATTTTGTCATTTGCAATATTGCTTTGTCATTTCAGAGGTGACCCAGCTGCAGCGGGGGCCCAGCTTCTTCCCTCTTCTGCCCTGTCCAGCTGATCGGTATCAGCCCGGGGTGGAGCGTCCTGTTTACGTCCCCGAGCAGGACTGGGAGTGCTGGCCTGTCCCACCGGCATCGTCCCCGGTCCCCGGAGCACTACCGCAGGGCACCGGGCTCCTCAGAGCGCCAAGGCCAGGCTGTTTGTCCGTGCTGCATTGAATTGTATTTACAGAGCCTTTCGGGGTTTCTGTCGGTCACCTGCTGTGACCAGAGAAATATTTTTTCCCTCCTCTGCTGCATAACTTGGCTTCTGTTTTCTTGTTGTTTTTTTCCTCCTGCCTTTGTAGCTGTTGGCTGCGGCCAGGGGACAAGTCACGGGGCAGGATGTGCTGCTTCTCCGGAGGTAAGGACATACGAATAAATTACACAGTTTTCAGGAACTTTTCCGGGCACTGGAAGGTGATCATCTGTACCGCCAAGTTGTTAGCATGGCTCGTGGCACAGCTCTGGCCTGCACCACTTCGTCCCCTCCTGACCCCCTGGCCCAGGGCCTGCCAAGGGCCAGGGTCCCTCCCAAAATGTCAGTTTTGGAGGTGTTTGGTGGCATGGACGGGGATTGTTTGCACTGCAGAGCAGCTCTGGCCATGTTTAGTTTGCACACGTGGCTCTGTGTCAACGTTTGCAAACTCCTTCAGTGGCTGCCAGCTGCATGTGTTGCAGTGACCAGGCTTGGGCTCCCTCGAATCGGCCTCCCTGTTCCAGTCACCCCAGTGGTTCTGGGGGCCTTTTTGAGGACCTGCTTTGCATATCAAGAAACAACCCCCGTTGCAGCTCTCTGGGGAAAGGGGCTGAGCAGGTCTGGGCAGCTATGCCGAGCAAGGGGCGATGGCAGCGATGGCTGAGGCTTCCTCGTCTCCCACTGCTGGGGTCCCTTGTGCCTGTGTTTGCCTGCAGCTGCAGAGGCGGCAAAGGATGCTGCCGATGTCCCCGTTTGGGCCTCTGATCTGTTTAACTTCCCAACCCCTACGGAGGCTGGGTTTAATCCCCTGCTCTTCTGCCAAGAGCATCTTGGTGATGCTCTTTGAGCTACAAAAGTACCTGTGCATCTTCTTGCCCCCTGACCTGCCTCTGCAGGGCAGTTGGGCAGCTGTAATGGCCCCCTCGGGGTGCTTCTGGGTCTCTTCTGCAACTCTGCGGGGATCAGGGGATCCTTGCACAACTGCCACCTGCCACCGACACCTCATGTTAGGTGGGGCAAATGTCCAGTCCTTGTTTGTGTACCTGTTTCCTTATCTCCTACAGGTGTTATTCAGATAAAGCCCAAGTAGAGATGACGCAGCAGATTTGGCCACCTAGAGGCTGCACAAATGCTCAAGGTCCAGACGTGAGTTGCACCTGATGCAAACAAAGGAGAGGAGAACCAGTTCCTATGAAGAGCAGAGACAGAGAACAACCGTGTTTTTTTTCAGCTATACATTTTAAGGTTATAATGTTAGAAATACACCCTACTGAACCAGGTAAGGATGATGTTTGTGAATCAGGCATGGGAAATACGGTGATTAATGTTCTTTACTCCAGGTTAACAGCAGCCTAATGGACGGTTGCTGGGTTTTGATCTGTTTTTCCTGTGTTTCAGTACCTCAGTGTGTCCTGAGCCTGGAGCTGCACTGCATTTTGCACCTGCTGAAAGGGCTACATATCGACGTCCACAGCAAGTCAGTTCAGGAAAACTTCATTCATGTTGCATTTAGGAACAATTTTATTCTTCTCAGCAATTTTTATACAGATCCAAGGGCCTTTTGGCAGCCCTGTTTTCCAGATGACTTAAAATCCAGGTCCTGTGCTCAATAAGTATATTTGACTTCTATGTATAAGACTGAGAGAAGAGGCCAAAGAAAGAAATGCTGGCAGTGTGAGCAACCTGCCCAGTCAGGGGAAGCTCAGAGATGTGAACAGAGAAAACACCATCTGGTAAATGAAGCAGTGAGCGATCCCATGGGGATTCACATGCATCCTACCCACACCTACACCCTCTAGACCACACAGCAGCCTGATAAACTTCATTTACACATCTTCTACTGCTGAAAAAGTGTCCAGGTAGACCTTGGAGATGCCTTGAACTGTGGATCACATGGCGGGGAATAGGACTTGGGCACGTTAAAGTCTTCCCTGGCCTACGTGCATCGGTGGGGCTTAAGAATATCCATGAGCACATCACACCTGTGAGCACATCACACCCATGAGCACATCACATCTGCGAGCAGCCCAGCATTATTTGTGCTCCAAAGGAGCCACTGGAATGATGGGGAAGTGAGGAGATGGGCACAGCCTGGAGCTGGGCTGGGCACACAGAACGGCTCTCCCAATGCCTGCTGCGGCACGTTGGCCTCTTGGCCGTGCTAACATTTTCAATACACCAACCAGTTTCCCATATATAGTATATTCCCAGCCTGTGACCCTTGCCAAGGCCTCATTGCCTTCCCTTGAAGCAATAAAAGGCATTCGCAATGTTTCTGTGATGAACTGTGGGAAAAAAGCCGAAAAATCAACACATCAGCCCAGAAGGCCCACAGGCAGCTGATCTCTTCTTGCCTTATCAGAGAGAGGGCTCCTTTGGATGCTGGGGCAACAGCCACTGGACATTTTTGAGATGTTTATTCTATCCTGTGTTGATACTGAAGTCAATACAATAACTAAAAATAAAGATTAAAAAAAACCCCAACATTACAGTTATTCGTTCTTGAGTTGTTATGTTTACCCATACCAGCCCAGCTTTCCATTTAAGCAGGCCGGTAGTACCAGATGTTCAGTCATTTTCAGCAACATGGTCATATCCCAGAAGATTTAGCCCGGCAGAGCAACTATATTAAACACGCCTGTAATTTTCCACTGTGACTGGAAGATCGCGTTCTTCTGGGGTGAGTGACGGCTGAGTGACGGCTGACTGGACGGGCCCCACGCACGTGCAGCCGGCATAGCCCCGAGCCCTCTCCCGGCTCTCGCAGTGGCAGGAGGGGACACCACTTCTGCAGCTCGCTGGGGCTTAGTCTGGACGGTGCCGAGGACGGAGAAGGCCCCCATCAGCAGCAGCTCCTGGGAGGTGATGGGACATGCTGTTGGCATCCATGGGCTGCCCAGTCACCCTACGGCCAGCTGCTGCTGTGGGAAAGGATGCATCTGGGGCTCCATGCAGCTTCTCCCCCATCCCTCCTTGCACTCCAGCCTGTAGGCATGGATGTCAAGGTGGTCCAAAGAGAAAAGTGCTCTTTAACAGAATAAAAGCAGATGTTTCACCTAAACACCTCTGTCCTGTCATTTTGTGCTTCCTGCTGAATGGGCTGGGCAGGGGTACCCAGCCCGCAGGCGCTGCAGAGCCCAGGAATGCTCACCCCATTTGCAGATGTTTACTGGCAAGCAATCCGGTGTGTAAGGTGACCTCCCCGAGGGAGGATGTGGGACACCTCTGAGTACAGCCTCCTCCAAGCATCTGGCTTCAGGTTAGTGAAAACTGATGGGCAGATCTGGGTGGCTCATCCTGCTCTCTTCCACAAGTAGCAGTGGTGGCAGAGGACGGTGGAGAAAGCTTCACTTGCACAGCAGCATATGGATTTATCTTAGTGCCTGGTCCTGACAACCCCATGGCACAGGATTTGGGCTCGGAGAGATGCACGGTGGAAGGAGGGACTGAAAACTTCTTGTTGGGGCTGGGTGTTCCCCTTCTCTGCACTGTAGCATCTGCTACAGGTTTGGATCATATGCAGACACACTGGAGGGGCTGTATTTGCCATGTCTGCTTTGGGTCTGTGTTGCTGTGGCAGCTGGCTCTAACACACCTGCTTTACCTCCTCCAACCCAAGTACGTGTCACCAGCTGAGAGTCACTCCTGCAATGCTGAGACACAACCAGGAGCATGGGGTCTCTGGCAGCCAGCCCTAGCCCCTATCACTGACCCCTGCTTACATCTAACCTCCTGCATCGGAAACAGGGATGGTTGAAGAGTCCACCATGCTTCCTTCAGTGGCAGGGAGGTACTTGCTCTTTAGGTGCAGGTGAGGCAAGAGGACAGCATGGGGATGCTCTGGGCAGGGCTCCTGGTGCCACTGCCACCACTTTCGTCCCCAAAACCCCGGCACTCGCCTCTGCTTTCCTCTTGCCAGGAGCAACATGGGGCAGCTTGGCCTCTGGTGAAGTTGCCAGCTTTGCCTCAATCAGCAACTCTTGTCTGTAAGGCCAGAGGGGTATTTCTGGAAGAAAAGACCCTTTTGTGGATGCTGCTGCCAACTCTGACTATGGTCGGGTTGGTTTTCCTGTCACTGATTTTTGTCACAGAGCAGGACTGGTCAAGGCATTGCTACTCCTGGAGTCATCAAGCAATAAATCTACTCTTCAGGTGGGCAGGGAAAGAGATCTTATTCTTATACATGTAACAGATGGGATTAAACAGATAAACCGGGCAGGCTGCTTCCATGAACTCACTCAGTTGCAAAGATTTACTGTCTGAACAAGCTTTTCTCACTGAGAAGGGCTTGGCTGGCCATCTTGTCACTGTGAGGTGATCTCATATGGATGGAGGGATATCCAGCTTGCCTGCTCACGGTAAAGGGACATTTCTCCTTCCAGCCAAAATCCCCTCACAGAAATCTCTCACAGGCAGATTTGCCCTATGGAAGCTAATCCCTCTCCTTCATAAAATCATCAGTGCCCAGACCTAAGGCTAGGACTGGGGTCAGACAAGTTGCCATAAGCAGTGTCTGCCGCTGGAGCCATCCCAGTTCCCTGCAGTGCTCGAGCCAGCTGGGACCGCCGGCCTCTCCACTCACACCCTCTAGCTTTCATGGTGCCACATTAACGAACTAGCCATTGCAAAAGTAGTTTTAATTGCATTAAAATAAAATTAAGCTAGAAATATGTCAAGCAGATAAAACTGCAAGGTTTTAAATCGAAATGGAGATACCAGAGGCTTAGTCTCCAAGTGTCGCCAGAGGAGGGGTCTTTCCCTGCCTTCTCCTCCAGCCGCCAGGGAGATGTGTGCTGCTGCAGCGTGGTATCCCGGCAATCACTGATTAACCACCCACCCGTGGAGGTGCTGCCCACGCTGCGGGTTACGCCTGGACCCCCTGGCTGCTCATTTCGGATGCTTGACTTCACTCTGCAGTGTTTTTATAGACCTTTTGCCACAGCGCTCATTTCCCACAGCCTTTTTTTTTCCCTTTACAGTTTCAGGTGTTTCAAATGTAGGGAATGAGCCTGATTTCTGCCATCCCTGGCTTGCTTTCTATGGGTAACTCCTCTGCAGCTTAGCCATCAGGCCTGTGTGGATGCAAGGATCTGTCCAGCTTTGAAAATATTTAGGTACAATTCCCCTTCTTATGAGAAGAGCTTATAAGTCTCCCAAAATAGAGGTGAAATGGGATTTCTGTGAGCCATCCATGCTACTTGGCTTTTTACCATATGGTGGTTATTATCCCCCAGAGAGGAACATGTTCCCCATGGCAGCTTCTCCCTACCCAGCTCCATCTTCGCTGTGCTCTCTAGTGCAGGCACAAAGACTGCATTGCTGGTGGCATACGCAGTAACAGGAGACGAAGATGTTGAAATAATATTTATTACATACATGAAATATAAAAACAAATTACCAAAATAGTATCATTTTTTTGTGAGTCCACAGGACCTTGAAAGAAAAATACATACGTAAAGCAGATTGGTAGACTCGTGACTTTTCTGGTGTTGTACGTCTTTCTATTCTTTCCCCTCACACTCATGAACAAAATACACTATGCAATGTGGTTTAAAGATGCTTTACAGAAAGGATATATTTTAGTGCTGAAAACTGCAGTAAACTGTGCTATATTCCATACTGGTGTTAATGAGGAAGTATAATGGCCATATATATTGCAAACAATAACACAGAAGAAAACAAATAAAATGTTCAGTTTTAAATACTAACATAAAAATAAAATAAACTCCAGGCCCACCATGAATCGCTGGGTTGTGATATGCGAATGTGAGTCCTTTCCATTCTCCACATCCACGCCTTTTCCTGCAGGCAGAGTTTTTCTCATCTGGCAATTGCATTTTTTGTTTCAAAGTCTTCTTCTCACGCTGGAGTCCTGCCCACAGGGTCCAAGTGCTGGTCTGAAGCTGGGACTTCAGTGCAAATACTTTATCTTTCAGATTGTATCCTCAGATACTCTGAGTGGCCAGTGCCAGGCTGGCCGTTCCCTTTATACCATTAATGCCGTCCAACTGGGGGGGTCTTCAGGAGTGCTTCTGTTCCAGGGAGTTTTTTTCATGTGCCACCTTCAACCTCTTCTTTCCCCAACACAATTAGACTTCCCGCACCGTGAAGTGGCAGGTAGTAAAGTGCTTTATACAATGAAATATTTACACTAGGGCTAGGTTCATTTTTTAACACTTCAAGGACAAAAGCTCAGAGACACTGCACGCTCCGGAGCTGGCTCTTCTCTGCGGCCGTGCGGTGGGTGGAGAGCTGGCCTCTGCTTCACATCATGCTTGTGCCAAGGCAGAGGGATTCAATTCACTCCAGCAGCTCCATCCTCACCAGCATCGGCAGAGAACGTAGCCCCCGAAACCTTCAGCAGGGTGACCAGGTTAAAAGCACACGGTGCCTGATTCTCTTTGACAGGTGCCGTGTCCTAACCCGGGGCATGTTTCTAAAGAGCTGTCATTGCTGCCATGCTGCCGCCAGCGCCTGCCCGCCGCTGGGCTGTTGCCTTCCCCACAGCATCCTCTGGGAGCCTCTGGAAGTCACTCAGGATCTGCGCTGGAGGCACTGGCAGCCGTGTTTTGCTTCTCAGCTGTAGCTCGTGGGCATGCTTTCCCACTCTAGGGTGGCAATTTAGTCTGGGGCGATCAGTGGCTTCATAGGAGTTGCTCCAGCATCGCACTGGAGCGAGACAAGCGTCCACCCTTCCTTTTGTTTCCCTCAACGTAACGATGAGCTGGGCTCAGGCGAGCCCCTGGCAAGGAAGCTACAAGCGAGTGAATGAATATTGGCCAGGAAGGGTTAAATTAGACAGCGCCTACAACTCTGAACGCCTCGCTACACGTTTTGGCACTATTTTCTTACATTCCAGTTTTCATCCTAGAGGTCTTCTCTCTGTGAAGGCTGTTGCATTTTGTGCATAAAGAAATGCCCTAGGCAGTCGCGCACCTCTAGTTGCAGTCTCTTTTCAAAATCTCCAGGACCTTTCTTCCGAGAGCCGACTTCCACTGATGGACAAAACTTTTCATGTTGACGATAAGTCTGCCCGTACGGACATCCTCATGTCCTGCCACGAGGTACTCCAAGCCTGCAAACCAGCAAAGCAGTCAGGGTCTGCACAGCACTACGCTTAAGAGGCCTATTGACGCTTCAAAGTCAGCCTGGATATCTAGTCCCGTGCAAAAGAAGCACTTATATGAAGAAATATTTATACATATTGGTTCTCTCATGTATCTGTATATCTATACCTCTATCTATATCTATAGAAAAATGACCCCTGTGGCGCATTTGTCAGTGAGATGCAGTATACAAACTTGGATTTTGTTAGCGTCTAAATATAAATGGAAGCTGAACTCTGGGGGCTGCACTACAAGTTTTTATACCTCCTTTGGGAACTGCTATTACCTTCATTTGGCAGCCACCTGCCTCACCTCTCCCCGGGCCTGGAAATCGGTCGGTTCAGCACATTCCAGCAATGACAGCGCAGGATGGCCCGGTGCTGGTATCTTGCTCAAAATGGCCAGTGCCCCCTTGCAGGCCAACGCACACTGGACCCTGCTGAGAGGCAATACTAGATTTGCTGGTGTGAGCACCCCAGAAGAGCCTGAGGGGGTGGCAGTCACACTGAAAAGAGCTGCATTAACTTCTGCCTCTGCCAGATGTTTTAGACACATAACAGCAGCATCTGGCAAAGCCTGGCCTGGTGTCCTGAATGTGCCAGAAAGGGCTGGAGCGCAGCCCCATAGCACCCTACCGCAAGGCTTGCCCCAGGCATCCAGGTCCATGCCTGGCTTTTGGGGCACGACTCAAAGAGCGCTTGGAGCCAGGCAATAACTGCTAAGCGGGGCGACGGGGTGAAGCCTTTGGCTTGAATTAGCTAAAAAAACACTGCCACGGATCCCAACAGCCTAAATGGGCCATGAACATGCCATAAACTGGGACAACAAGGAGGATAATTCCTCCTGTGGCAGGAGGAGCTCCCTGCCAGGGCCAGCATCCTGCTGCAGCACGCTTGGGGTACAGCAAGCATGAGACCCCCCCCGTATCCCCTCCTCCTCGCACTGGTCTGGGGAGCACCACGCGGCGGTACGAACTAGCCTGGGGGAGATGGGTCTCCCGCAGTGTTCTTGGTCACCCTGCTCCACCCTGGCCACAGCGGGGAGTCTGCTCATGTTTTCCTGGATTTTCATTTTGTAGTTCAGAATAAAGGGAGAGTGTGCCCTAGTTAAAGGTCAAGCATGTTTTTCTTTAATTCAATACAATTTGTTATCTACTTTTTCTGAGGTTTTGGGCACACACATCCTCTCTTCTGCCAAGTAAACACAGGATATGTGTATGGCAGTATCACCCTTTGCAAGACATTCATTTTGGCCACGTCCAGCCTGCTGTTATAAGTATCACTCTTCAAGGGCTCCTAAATCTATCTCCCTTGAAAGAGAAATGTCGCATGCACCCTCAGAGAGCAAGCAAATATTGTGGTGGTTGCTGATTCAGTAGGGCTTTCCAGATTTTCAGCCAGATGTTACAGAAGTGTAAAAATAAAAGGAATCCAACGACTGAGATGCCGCAACCCAGGACTTGAGACTGTGAGTTTTGCCCTGCGTTGCTGGCAGGCAGTTCTCTGTTTATTTGTGTCTGTGCTTGGCAGAGCCAAGGAGGGGAAGGGCTCCTGTTCCCTTCCGGACAGCTGAGACCTTTAAACCTTTCAGCTCACTGTCCCCCCAGAAGTCCAACCTGCCTCTGTGGGTGCGTGCATAGGGGAAGGTGTGCAAGGGTAGTGAATACCCTCTTGTAGGAACTAAACCACATTTATCACCTGAAAACAGCCCATGGAGATTTGATAAATGCTTGGAGTTTCCATTATAGCTACATGTCAGGAAATTGTTTTATGTCAGCTTGGCTTTTTATCTGGCTGTTGTTGGTTTATTCATCTGGAGGTCATAAGCTCTTACTCTGATAGAGGGTTAAATCTGCTAATATAGTATTTGCTGACCATCCAGAAATGAATGTGGTAGCTAAAGAAAATAATGAAATTTTAAAAAATATTTAGGATCTTTTTTTTCCCACTTTGAAATGATTGAATCTTAAAGATGCACTCAGCTGATGTTTTCAAATTTCCTGTTAGGACCAAACTTCACAATTTCTTTCCAACATGAAAGCTGAGATTCATTTGTATGCATGGGACTCCAGCAGCTGCATCTCAAGAAAACACCAAGCTTTGCAGTGTAAATCATGAGAGCTGGCAAGGGGGTAACACCTGATGTGTCAGATGCCTGGATTGTCCCTAAAGACAGTTGCACTTCCACCCTTCTGCTGATGTCCAAGCGATCTTCATCGACTCTGCGATTAATGCTGTCTTTTCCTCTGCTGGGGAAAATCAGTGAAGCTCCTCTAAAGTTAGTGGAGTCGCAAAGCTGCACATCAGGTGCGGGGCCGCCCTGCACAATCAATGTCTGACAGCTTCCACGGCATTCCTCCGGGTTCATATTAAGGCTTTCTTGCTTGCGTTTGCATTGCATATGAAAAAATAAACCACCTGCATTTTTTTAATTATAGATTCATGGTGCTTTACCAATATCCAAAGTCTTACTGTGCTTAAACAGCAAAGTCCTGCCTAACGCTGCTGATTCATCTGACCCTTGTACCTGACAAGACTTCCTGACTACAGCTGTGCTATCATGCCAGCTTGCCTTCAAAGCCAAAGATGGTCACTCCGGCGGAGATGAAAGAAGACTGCAAACACCTCATCAATGAATAACCTTTCTGTGTGATCCAGCCTCACAGACAGCCCTTTCCCCCCAAAGGAAGTTCCCAGCGCTGCACATGTAAGGGACATCTCAGCACTGAAGTCGACATTTCGATCGGTGGTTTCCAAGTGATGTGTGCACCTTACGGAAAGAAACCCCTTTATCTGAATTAGTTGGTAACTGTTGGTTTATCTCAAAGTTGTAAAGAAAGGTGTGTCAGCTGGAGCTTAGTTTTGCTCTATTGAAGAAAACCCTAGGTCTGCATCTCCTCATCTGTCCTGGAGCCACCACTGGTTATACTCCATTTCAGTGAAAGAAGATGAGAAAAATCTGTGAAGCCAAAGCTGCCCTCTCACTGCATAAGAGAATCTCTTCCAAATCTTGTAGATGCAAATTAGTGTTACTTTCAAAGAGACATCTTCCCTTGAGTTTAGATTAAAACTTCAGTACAATGTCATGACTCAAATTAGATTTAAATGTGATTTTATGGATTCAAATTAGCATTAGTTTTGAAAAGATATGTCATGCAGTCGTGGTGTGATATGCACCTCCCTCCTTCTGGGAACAGACTGAGCTGTAAAGACTGTAAGACTGTTGTTATGCTTCATAAAGAGAAATGTATGTTTGAAAGTCTATAGAAGGAACCAAGTTTTTCTCTACAAAATTCAAATTTGTTGAATGTTGCTGTTAGAATCCAAATGATGTAACAGCCAATAATTTAATCTACACTGGGCTGCCATAAGCTCACTGGCATGAGGGGACGGAGGAGTGGGAATGAAATCTGTGTAAACGTGGTGGGGATGTCATGCTCAGGGAGTCAAACCTACCGGGATTGAGGATGGGACAAGTGCAGCCTCTGTTAGTCCAGGATTCAGGGTAGAGCGTCCTCTTGCCCCGGAGGATCTTCAGCTTTGTAGATTTCAAGACTTTCTTGATCTTCACATTGACTTCTGCATGGGAGCCTTTGTCATGAGCTGACAAGATCTTCGTCTTGATCACTGGGAAGACACGAATTCAAAACCAGGACTATATAAACTATTTACAGCATTTTCTTTTTTTTTGTTTGATCTAATGCAGGTGTCTGGGTGAAGCAGAGAGGACAATTACTTCGTTACAGTGGAGTCAGCCCGATGCTCCTTGCTGGGGAGCCTGGGGTCAGTGCAGCCACTGGGGGAGCACATATGTCCCCATACCTGTGGGCAGGAATGCTGCCAGTTGGTTGGCCACGGCCCCTGGACCTGCCACGAGGACAGCGGAAGAGGTCCAATGACCTGCTTTTCAAAACTTGTGAGGGCCCCATTTTTTCCCGGAGCTCAGCAAAGACTTTGGCTTCTTTAGCACTTTTGGAAATCAAGTGGAAAGCCTTGCTTTTAGGGATGGACCTGGAGGCTTTGCCAGCCTCAGCCTGGGCAGGCCAGGCAGCAGGCAGAGGCATGAGGGGCTGCCCCCATCCTGCCCTGGTGAGCACTCTTGCTGCTGGTCCTCCTGCTTTGCAGAACTGCCAAATCCAAATGCAGTGGTGGAGATTGAGACGTTGGTGGGGACTGAGGCAAATCGCGGAGTATTTTGAGCTCACAGATACCCACAGGCACACCCATGCCGCCTGGTGCCCCACCTGCTGAGCCCCTGTGCGGTGGAGGCTCAGGGCTCAAGTCCTACGTGTGTGCCTCCTCCCAGCTGTGCTGATGCCTACCCTGGTAGGTATCACCGTATGGTGGTGCTTTATTCAGCGCTGCACGTTAGGAAGCTCAGGGAAACCTCCCCTCCTACAGTATGGCCTCCTGAAGCTCATGATGAGCCCCATAATTCATCTCTCTCTCCAGTTTAGCTGACACCTTTGCGTGTTGAGTGATGAAAGGGTGGGAAGCCTGAGTGCACTTTAGATAAGATTTATGAACTTGGGGCTTTTGTGACTTTTTTTTTTTTTTTAATTCCTTATCTTTTGCAAGATTAAACACAGTCACTATCGCGGCCAGGGAGCAAAGCAAAGCAGAATCTGATTTTTTCCTAATATCGCTAAGCCAGGGCTATATTTCAACAGCTGGTGGCCCCTTAAACTTCCCTTTGTGGGTTGCTCCGCAGCCTGCAGAGGTAGGGGTTATCTCTCTGTGCGTTTTCAGCTTCAGTGCGAGGCGAAACAGGTGCAAGAGACCCCTGGAAGACTGTGAAGGAAGGGAGTGCTACACAGGGCATTCTTTGCTCTGCTGTGGTATGAAGGAGGCGGTTCACTGGCACACACCGGAGAGGTCTTGGGAAACAAAGTGCCTCCTCTCATTCATTTAAACCCAATAGACACATAGACAACATTCATCACCCCATTGCAACAGCTGAACTTTATTGACAGGGAGAAGCTCCCAGTAGCTGCCGGAGCCGTTTTCTCCATGCAGTGGCATGTGTGGTGATCATGGTCCCTTCTCACATTCAGTGTAATTCAGATTTAGTGATTTCTAGACTGTTCTTGGAGCACCTGGTCGACAGACAGAGTTTTAGTGACCCATTTCTGGTAACAGTGTTTTCCACTCTGTCTTGGACCTAGACAACCTCTTAGGGACCCTTCCAGCTCTTGTCCTCCCATGATTTCGGCACGGGAGTATTTTGGTAGCAAGAGAGGTGGGTAACAGAGCAAGACACTTCACCCACCTTGACTTGGCACCATGATATCTATACATTTTGGAAAGGTCAAAGATCTACGCCCAGACTAAGTAGCCCATGGGTTTGCAGGGATGGAGCGGTGCACACAGCAGCACCTCTCATGCTTTACACTCTTGCACCACCTTGCAGCACCTCCCTTTACGCCCCTGCCACCTCACCCGAAACTCACCGTAGGTGTACTTCATCCCGCAGAAGACCTTGGGATTCCCTAAAACTTGCTCTTTACATTCGCATTTACCTGGGGAAAGAGAAGGAAGCAAACAGCTGTGGATTGTACTTAACAGACAGGAGCCTTCACGGGCAGAGGCTGGGACCTGCCAGAGGTTTTCACGTGGTCCACATGCCCCATGCAAAAAAAGCCCTATTTTCAGATCCAAGCCAAATATACAATCTTAGTCCAAGGGCAATTATTCCTTGTTTACAATTTGAAGAGAAGGGAAACAAAGGCCTTATTATTTTGCCTCAGGATGCAAATAACACACGTCTTTCCCCATGGTATTTTCCACACTGTAGTGTACCAGACAAAATTTTAAAAGGAAATGTTGCAGAGGTTAAGGCGGATTAATGACTTCCGTGATTTTAGAACAAAGAATAACATGATATACTTATTTACGTTTAAAATGAAGTTGCCCAGACAAATGATGGCGCTTTCCCCTCAATTAACTCAATTATTGTATCTTCGAGATTTTGTCATGCTGCTTTCTGAAAATGGAGGAAATGACGCTTGCCTGCTTGCACGCAGCGATTGCAAGGGAGGACGGCTTGACGCTGCGCTGTGGGGACAAACTGCCTTCAGCAACCTCACGCAGCACCTGCCTCCTCCAGACTGGGGGGGAAATAACTTCCCCAGCTGAAACCATAGCTGAAATGCTAGGCAATTTCAAATTGCATCATAAGCTGCAATTGATGCCAAAATTGCTGTGGATATCGGGGAAATAAATTTTTATTTAGAAATTTCCAATTCCCTGCCTGTGAAGCGGCAAAAACCACCCTCTAAATAATGTTGCTGGTCTGTCCAACATGTAGTAGTTCTAGTGAATACAAAGACACATTTAAAACATGATGGACAAAATAAAGAGAGTGTTCAGCCTTGAAATTCAGAGCTGGGGCTGCAAATTCAGGCAGACAACTCTTGCCTTACCGACAGCTAAATGCTGGGTGCAAGCTTTCAGCGTGGAGCATCTGCCTAAAGGGTTTGCACGTCCTCACATTGATGGGATGAGCCATAAGGCTCCTCCAGCTCATGGAGGGGAAGGAGGTGGTTGCACAGGACATTAATGGGGGAATGTCCATCCCTGCCTGCAGCTGCTAGGGCACTAATTACAAGCCAGCGTGGAAGACTGTATCTGCTCTGGCTGTTGGCAGGAGGGATGGGTCAGGGAAACCCGTGCGAAACCGCCATCCTACCAGAGTGCCGGAGTGCCGAGAAGCCCTGCTCATCCTCCCAGCCCCAGGCGGGCTCGCTCTCATTGAGCACTGCCTGGAAAGGAGGCTCTTCGTGGTGCCAGGTCACGTCTGAGCTGTTGGGGGAAAGGGAGATGGTCAGCCTTCCTCCTGGAGCCGGTGGAAAGCAGGGCCACTACCAACGCGTCCTCCCGGCGCAACGTGACTGCGCATCTTGGTGGTGTTAAACGCAAAGGGCAGTTTGGAAAGTGAACAGGTTGAGTGGTGTCGGAGTGGATCATGACAAGGCGTTATAGGGATTTACATGCTATAAATATCCCCAGCATGGTTAAAAAAAGCAACATATACGATCCGGAGAGTGGGGTATTATTAAAATGTGCTGTCTTCTAAAAGTCAGAGCCTGACTCTAAGTCCAGCGCAGTCAATGCAAGCTGAGTTGCAACAGAACAATATTAACCCTTTGGTCTCCTCTCGCTCAGATCTCCCCATTTTGCTCATGGAGAGAAAGCATCAGTGATGGCTATGGAAAACACCCCATGCATTAACACCAGCACCGAGAGCCAACAATCCAACCTCGCTGGTGCCCTGTCACAGTGTGCCAGGCACCCACGTGAACTACAGCCTCAGCTCCCACTCCATCCCCAATTTCTGACCATACCAAACGCCAAATATTTTATATAATGGATATTTTTCAGACCATGTGCCATGCATAAATCAGGTCGGTGCAGTGCCTTCCCTGGGATGGAGATTGTGGGGGGATTGCTGAGGCTGGGAAGGGGTGGCCGGGACCCCCCCAACTCACCTGCTGCTGCGGCAGTCGCCGGTGAGGGGGTCGCAGCTGCGGGCGCAGTCGCAGGGGCGGCAGCCGTAGGCAGTGAAGCCCCAGTAGCCGGGGAGGCAGCGGTCGCAGTGGGGCCCCGCCACGCCGGGCTTGCAGGGGCAGTCGCCGGTGCTGGGGTCACAGAAGGTGCGGGGGCCCAGGGGGAGCGTGGCCGATCCCAGGGGGTGGCAGGAGCAGGCTGCGGGGGACACCGTGGGGAAAGAGGGAGCATCTGTGAGTGCAAAAGCTCTGCAGGATGAAGGCACAGGAGATGCCTGCGAAACTGCCACTCTGTCTAGGGACAATGATGTTTCTGGGCTTTTTTTTTCCTCTTGCCCATATAAACCTGACCAGAATCTCCCTTTAGAAACCATATGACTTTAACTTTTGTGAGGTATCTTAATTAGTCAACCTACCCTGGTTTCATGTTATGTTTTGCCAAACAGGCCTTTATTACTTTCCTTATAGTACCTGGGCTCCAGTCCAGCCAAGTACCCGGGGATGTTCCTGGCTCACAATGATGTTTAAGCAGCTGTGGGTGCTTCACTGGAAAAATGAATCAGAGCATAATTGCTTTCTAAAGTAATAACAACTGTCTTGTATCCAGGAGGTTAAAAAACCCCCTCAGAACAGTCATTTTAGTTAAAGTGGAGGCTGAGCAAAAAGTACCCCTCTGTCTCTGTCTGATTTTCTTTCAAAGCCATCATTTCAAAACATTAAAAAAAAAGAATGAGGGCACCAACGGCTCAGAGATATGCTTTTGCATATACTTCAGGACATGGGTTTGCAGAGCACATGTCAGAAATGCTGGCTGCTCTTTTTCCCTCTCCCACTGCCCCTTGCAGCAGAACGATGCACTGGAAGCATACTGGGACACACTGGGGGAAATGGCCATTCTCACAAATTAGAAAGGATGCCCTAAAATAGGTGGTGTGAAGTTTTCCTCACCTACTTCTTAGGATTTTTCTTTTGCATAAATGTAATTTGTGTCTCTTGCAAGACTCCAATCTTTTTTCCCCCAAAGATGTTAATCTTTTCAAAGATCAGAAATACAGTTATCAAAAGTGTGAGCCAAACCGCTGACCATTTGGCCTGGCCAGCAGGCAATGTGGTGCCCTGCAGGACCAGTAGCTGGGTCACTCGTGCTCTCCTTCCCTCAGCGTTTGGTTCTCCAACCAGGACGTGTTACGGTCAGCCTTGTGCATTATGGCAAATAATTCCAAGCTGAACGACTTTAGTCTAAAACTCAATTTACATAAAAATTAGATTTCCTGAGAAAATTTTGTTTGGAGGGAAAATCTGCATCAAATTCTAATACACGTATTTTTATTTTGCAATGGTGAAGGCAATAAAGCAGAAAAGCCACTGCATGCCACACAAACTTTCTTTCTCTTAAAATACTTATTGCTGTGCACATATATTTAATTTTGCCCTGACAACATTTTTGTGGTTTCAGGGATTTGACATACCTGGAGTGTCGTTTCAAAATATTAAAGGATAGATTAATATTGGCAGTTAAATTAGAGGCAACTACGATTCCAAAATCTTTGCCAAAGTAATCCCCAAATTTTCCCCACCCTTTCCATTCCCAAACAAATATAATTATATAAAATTAAAAGATTAGAAAGCCTCTCCGCAAACTGCAGAACTAGCTGCAGGCAGTGAACTCCGGTACCTTTAACAGCATAGTTTTCAACAGTGCTCACCGAGACTCGCATACCTTTCTCCTGAAGTCTGTGAAGTGTTTTATACCTGACACATGTAGCCAAATGCTCTCTTTTCCTACTAGATGTGGTGGGTATTTCTGGCATTCCTCAGCCCCTCCAGGGGAAATATCAAGCACTTAAAGCTCTTCTATTCTCCTGCAGTCAGTGAGCTAAACACACTGCTCAGGAAGAGATTTGGTCCTGTTTCGGTCTGTTTTACACCCAACCCTATTGGGGTTGGAGCTTTTTATGTTTTAGACAACACTTTTGCACAATTTTTTTCCTAATGGAAAATTTAATGGCAGTGGCAACACCATAGTGAGGCAAGAATATTAAATTTACAAAGGCTGTTGTGAAAAATACAGCGGCAAGCTCATAGGCAATTAAAATGGCAATTAAAAATGAGAATGTAGTTGGCTATACTTTTTAATAAAAGCTGCAAAGAGATGTGTTGTAAAGGCTGGTCATTTCTACAAGGGCTGCACACCTGCTTACATGGACCTCCTCCTTCCCGGCTGCTCCCCTATGAGCTACCAAGGCGCCTACCTGCTTTCCATCGGTGGCTGGCGAATTGAAGCTTTTTGGTCTTGCATCTTGGGTGGAGGCCCAAGATGACACTAACTGGTGTTACTCTGGATGCTTCGGGTGGCAAATTTACAACACTGTAAACGTTTGTGACATGCTGCGGTGGGAACATGCTGAGCAATGCAGAGACAAAGTGCAGCTCATCACTACTCACTGAGCACAGAAACGAGACTCTAGAACTCAAATGTGAGTGCATTGTACCAGCTTTGAAAGGCGTGAAAATAGGACCAACTGCTTCCATGCTATGGCAATGGATGGAAGAAAAGGACTGCAGGACTGATTATACAACGTTGGGCAGCTGCAGCTACTGGTCCCTCATGGGCTGCTGCACTGAGTGTTGGTTTTAGACCTTGTTTTCCTCCTTCCACCCAATCTGCACCTCACTGTAGCACAGGTAGTAGGACACCCACCTCCAAGAAGGTGAGAGGAGCAGCTGAGCAGCAGATAGAGCAGCTGCAGACAGTGTTGGATGGCACTTTGTGGTGGATAGATGGGCCCAGAGCACAAGACTCTCAGTGCGAGGCTTTGGGCCGATGCCTGTCTCATGTGCTGTGGCCACCCCACCAGGGAAGCTGGGGGTTTCCATGGCCAAGGAAGCCAAGTGAGAGAAGGGCTGGCTGGGCACCACTAGCCTGGGACCAAGAGAAACCTTCCACAAGTTTTATCTTTTTGCTTTCTTTTCAATTTGTAAGCAGCATCGTTAAAATGCCAATTTACTGCCCTGTATTACACAGCAATATTTTGCATGTGACTTCCATGCACACATGAATTAACAGCCGCCTGTCCTGGTGTTGCATGTGCTGATTGGGATCGAAACCCAGTGAGTGGGACCACAGCGGAGCTGGATCTCCCTGCCCTGGATTGGTGATACTGTTGTGGTTTCTTCAGCTGCCAGCTAACCTTTGGAAATGACAAATATTTACCCTCAAAAGCCTACAGTTGAAAAGCAAAAATAAACTCGGCAATTATAAAGCCCGATTTATTGTCTGCAATTATACTGTAGCTGCGGCTTAAAAATTCATGAGGGATATAAAGAAAAGGACTGATAGGTATGGCGGGGGGAAAGAGTCATCAGATTGCTGTTTTAAAGGGCAGAACGTCTCGTTTTATCGGGTACACACCTACTCCTGAGCAAATATTATATACACTCTTCGCTTACAAGACTCTTTAAAGTATCCTTAAAGATTATGGCTTAACAACTCCTTTATTTACTTTGACCTTGGTATTTTTAAATTTTCAACGCTACCCGGCGGTTGAGCAATAACAGTGCCTTGAGCCAGAAGCAAGCAGGCAACGCCGTGGCCTTCCCGGAAAGAATAACAGGGCACCACGCACGTCCCTTGTTATTGCAGACCATGGCATGGTCCTTGGAAATGTGCCAGGCATAGGCTGTAATCGGTCTTATATAATTTAATTTAACAGTCATTAGTCATTCGCTATGGCCCTGCAAGCTGCTGGGCTCCCCCATGAGATGCTGGGTCCCTGGGTGCAGGGAGCAGCCCCAGGAGTAGGAGACCAGAAGGGAAACGGTGAAGGGGTCTTAGGGAGGAGAGCATTTGTGAGGGTTTGAAAAGCCCAGGGAGAAATAATCGGTGTGTTTGTGTCAATGCGGTCTCCGAAAGGAAAGCATTCAGACAATCCCTACATTTTTGTGGAACCCAGTTTATGCCGGGGAAAGTTGTCTCCCTGAGATACTTGAATACTTCATGCTCTGTAATTCATAAATACCAAAAAAAAAAGGGCAAGAGTAGATGCACTTAATGCAGAAGGTAAATAAATGTAGAGTTTTTCTCACTGTACTCAAGGCTATCTTACACTTCTTGTCAAATGTATGTTACCTTTCACCTTTAAATACCAGAGTTCATGAATAAATAGCGGCCCATGGATTGTTGCATTACAGAGTAACAGAAACAAATTTATAGTCTTTATGTCAGACACACTTTTTTTGCGGGGGGGGGAAATGTGGAAAGTGGAATGCCAGAGGACAGTGATTTAGAGATGAATGCTGAAAGCTGAGAGGACTCAGCACCGCCATTTGTGTCCTCCATTACATCACCAAAAATATCCATTAATCATCTCATCTCCACAGCTTCCTCCTGCCCAGAAGGGCTGGGAGAAACTTTTTAATCAAGTCTCCTGGGATCTGGCTAGCATATAGCTAATGATGTGATGTAATGCCTGACTTCATTAGTGCTGGTCTAACTTGCACACAGACACATGTACATTGTTAGCAGCCTTCCCTTCGAGCCGTGGCCGTTTTGCAGTGGTAAGTCCCAAGGCCTCTGTTTCCATCTGGTTTTGCAAGGAAGGAGGCTCCATGCTGGTCAGCCCAGGAGGTGCCATTCGACTGCCTCTCAGACCCTCCAAACAGCTGCAGGATTTGGACGGGGTGTTTTGGCACCAGGAAAACCCTACGATGGGTCCCTTGTGAAACTCTGTCTCCTCGATGGGCTGCATGAGACATCATGGCAGCCACTCCTACCACCTCCAAGGTGAAGGGCATTATTTTAGGTGTCCAGAAGACCACACTCAAATCAGTGCCAAAGCTTGACTTGGCTTCATTGGCCTCAGAAAAGTACATGCTCTTCCCTGATGGGAGCTGACATATAAAGAGCATCAGGAATTACAATCCTAGTGAAGGTAGTGCAGCTGCAGTAAAAGTGCATTTTGGAGCTTGAGGGTCCCATACAGAATTTACTTCAGTCTTTTGTCCTGCATTATCTAGCACGAGTCAACTGATCCTGTTGGTTTTTTTCTTAATCAGCAAGGCTGAATCCACGAGAGTTAGAAAAAATCCTCAAGCCCTTGCTTTGGCTCTAAGTGCAAGATTTAGACCTGTTTTTTTACTAATGAGACTCCAAAACAAAAGTTCCTTGCACAAGTTCTGGCAGTAATTATAGAGGGAAAGTATCTGATGTTTCAGAGGACAAGACGGAACTTCAATGCTAAATTCACTGTTTAAAAAAACAAATTTGTGTACATACTACAGCAGTGAAATAATTATTTACACAAGTAATGGAGAACTGTGGTCAATTCTGTTTTTGTAAAAGGCATCAGGGCTGTAACACAGGCGGTTCAGCTGTTGCGGCCCCTCCTTGCAATGAGTGAAAGGTGAAGAGGAGGAGGACTACTGCGACAGGCTGGCGGGGCCACAGGGAGTCTCATGAGGATGACGCACAGCGAGGGAGAGGGACAAAAGCAGTCATTCCCCACCCAACCCTGCAGACGAAAAGTGAAACCGCACACACCCTCCCAGCCCAGGGTGCAGCTCCCCACCCCAGAAGGGTTTCTCTTCCTTTAAACGCAGGCACTTCTCCTTTGGAGATGGGAGATGCACTCAGTGTCCCCTCAAATGACACAAGCAGGATGTCAGTCAGATTTTTTTCTGCCTCCCGTGATGGTCCTCCTCCAGATTTGGGTCAGTGAGGAGAAATCTGGTGAAGCTGGTGGGTGGCTGTAGGTGCAGAGCGAAGCGCATGCCTGCGCCCTATATTTAGCTGACCAGTGTAATGTGCTTAGCATGGTTTGGGGATCCGGAGTCCCCCGCAGTGAGTCACCATCCTCACAGTGGTCCCTGGGGAGCATGGCTTTTGGATCACTGCTTTTGCTTGGGAAATATTTAATTTCACATGTGTCCGAGTCATTGCCTTTGGCCTGGCCTCCTCGGTGTCACGCTTTCTGGAATATCACTTAACTCGTGTTCCCATCTCTCCCCCCATACCCACCTGCTGCCGCTGCGAACATACGCCGGTGGGCAATGCTATTTATCAGCTGCACCCCTGTTGGCTGAGGCACCCCGCTTCTGGGGTTGCGGCAATCACCAAACAAGGAGAACATGCAAACATGATGCAGCTTTTGCTCTCCAAAAATAGCAGGAGGAAGTCAATGAATCATCTCTCTTCCCCTGCCCCCAGGCTACAGGGATCCTCGGGATAGATTTGTCAACAGTATCTGCAGGCTTTCGCCCTGCAAACTGCACCATTGCTTTTTGCAAACAGCATCAATAAGGGAATTCAAAGAACTCCCTGTCCCTCACTGAAGCAAGAAGATTGCTCCAAGGAGGAGCAGGAAGATCTCACCTTTCCTTTGACGCCCTCCCACTTAACAGAAGCATTTTACTAGTAAAAGGTCACTGACTTACATTTGCAGGCGTCTGGGGCAGAGAAGGGCTTCCTGAGGTCCCGGTAGAAGCCCGGCTTGCAGCGCTGGCAGTGCTGCCCTTCCGTGTTGTGCTGACAGTTGTCACAAACGCCGCCGCTGCGATTGCCCGATGCCAGCCACGCATCCATGTCAAAATGACAAGTGTCGGCATGCCCATTACACTTGCACGCTGAGATGAAGCCAAAGGGAATAGAAAGACTTATTAAGCCAGTGAAAGATGTTGATTTATAGAAAAGAGACATAAAAACCCAAACCATGTTTTGGAATGGGAGACCTGATCTATGAACCCATTATTCATTCAAATGCATGAAGTATCATCACATTTTCAGCCATGCTTCCCAACCTCTAGAGGTGACATTTAAGAAAAAATAATTTCTTTAACTCTTTTATTTCCAGTACTGCTTTCCTGGTACAAGGGCAGCAATGTGGTCAGGCCGGCGCAGTGATACCTCCCACATTCACTGGTCCTGCTGGGGCTGAATCCTTCCCTCCCTGCTTTAGAAATCAGCAGTGCCCCATACAGCGTTTGCCATGTGGGTGCTGTCAGGATGTGCCTTGCAGGTGACGGAGGGAAAAGGCAGGTGGAGGGGAGGTGTGTGAGAGAGGGCAAACATCCCCCTTTCCCTGTGCTGGCAGTGGAGGAAGTCTAGATGCCCACACACCTGAAGTCAGGGGCCAAGTGAGATCTGCTCCAACCCCTGCCCATCAAATACTGCTGGTGGAAACAGCGACTCACTGTCACTCCCTTGGGGAACATACTGCAGTGAGGTGTGACCACAGCCCACATCGGCAGGCTGATGCTAGCTTAAGTGTTGATAGCATGGTAGTCACAGCAGGACAGCGCTTAGCATGCCTGCAAACCTTCCTGGGGTGGTGCCGTCAATCCTCAGCGCCCTTCTGGATAGACTGCTGCTGTTACCGAAGCAGATCACCTCATGACCTCTGCGGTCCCCTGTAGCCTGCACTCACCCCAAGCATTCCTCCCTGGCACTGCAGAGGTAATCCTCAAACCTCCTCAGAGCCTGCAGTTTCTCCTGTCCCCAGTGCCTGGGGATGAGCAGAGCGCACGTCCAGCAGCAGAAGGCCATACCTCCTGCAAACGTGTTAGTCAGTGGTGCTCATGGAGGGGACAATGCTGGCCCCGCATCACCTCCAAGGCAGCCTGGTGGGCTGCAGTCTGCCTGTGACAGAAGACCATGTCTCAAGGAGATGCGCTGGTGTCCCACAGAAAGGTCACACCAACAGACAACACGGTATCATGAGGATTTCCAAGCTTTGCAAACAGGGCCGTCCCCACTGTACAAACATGTGGTGGGCACTGGGCAGGAGCATGGCATTGGCTCTACACTTGCTGAGCAAACACCTGCCCATTGTCCCAGTATCTGCTGCCTCTCGGAAACACAGGAGAAAGGTGCGCAAGGAGGACACATTTTGCTCTGGCAGAGGCTCTTGCGGCACTGTTCCCAGCTGGTTACTTACACTGACACTCCTTGGGGGCTCCAGTTTTACCGTTGGCAGCCTGCCAAGGCTGGTCGTTGTAGAGCGGGGCGCAGTGCTGGCAGTGGGACCCTGCTGTGTTGTGCTTGCACATGCATTTCCCATGGACCTAGTAGGGGAAAGAGAGCAAGGATCACCCACAGCAAAGCCCAAAGAGTCTCCAGGGCACGAGCAATGCCCTGGTACAGGAGATACCCCACCAGCTAGATGCTATTATATAGACTAGAAAGAGGGCTAGCATGATGTCTGTCTTGGTATCTTGAACTAGACAAATATTTTGCAGTTACATTTTCAATTAGCTTAGTATTTGCAGATCTGCATGTCATGGTACTGTATAACCACACCTTTTTTTGAGACCTAAAAGGATCTTTAGCAGAGAGTTTCCAGCCGCAGCATGAATTTCCAGGAGAGATTAAAAAAAGCCATGATCCAAAGCATCCTTGGGACACACTGTAAAACCTTTCTCTTTTTCTCCCTCCCAAACACAAATACACCTTTGCAGCACTGCAGAAATAGCACTCACAACCTCAGCACCCAGCTCTGTGTGCCCAGCCATCAACAACATAAATAAGTATGAGAAAAAAAGAAATTCAGCGCCCCAAAACATAGATATCTACTCATCCTAGGCAGAGTTTTTGCCCCATAAAGGAAGAACCAGGGACAGCAAAAAGACCATGAGTGACTATACTTGGATATCCTCATGACAGATAGGTAATTTAACAGCTAGACAGCCTAGTGTAAGGGGCTAATTAGAGATGAAAAGCCAGCGGAGCACGCTTGGTGCCAGCTGCCCTGTCAGCCACTGGCATTACTCACACTGTTGGCAAATGCAAAGAAAACAGGACGTAGCCAGAGGGCAAGAGCAGCCCGGCAGCCCCTAGATGCAATGAGATCAAGCTCTGAAGCAGCATAGCTCTGCCAGCAAGGCTGGCCCTGCCTTTTGCCGTCGACCGTGGTGGGCAGCTACCTACCATAGCTATTTTGGTGGCTGCCTGTGCTTGCAGCTTTACTCTGCTCGACATTTTGCTTTTAAATACAGTTTTACTAAGAGGATTTCAGCTGCAAGTCTCTCCAGACATCTGATGCATGGCCAGGCTCAAGGCATGACTGGCGTCCCGTGTTTGCTGAAACACGAGCTGCGCGGTGCCTCACCACCCTGCTGCCCCTTCCTTCACCAGTTGTGGGCAAAGTGATAGAGAAAGGAAGGCAATAAACTGAGCGTGGTTCAGCTTCTCCTGCTGATCAGTAATGAACTGGAGACCTCAGCCTTTCCTGCTAACATGGCCCCGCGCTCAAGCCACAGGTTGGACATAAAACCAAGGGAGCTGGGGAGCTGCACCTGCCGCTGGCTGCTTTTGGCATTGGGAGCAACACAGGGAGGTCGGAGTAGCTGGTGATCTGGCCCGGAGCTGGGGCTTGGCTTTAAATGCTACTGGAAAATTCTGCCTTCCGCTCTGTTTAACTTGTGGCTTTACAAGTGTGCTGTTCCTAACTGTATGACTTGATGCTGAGACCTGCCACGAGAAAGGTTCCTGTGAGAAACCTGAACAGTAAACAAAACAGGAAAGGACCTTGAACATGTTGTAAACAGCTCCTGCTTGTTACGTAGGTGCAGACACACACACCCGCCCCACAATCCTGGCTAATGATGACTTTCTGATTTATTTATCTTTAATGAATAGATTTCAGCTGCTATCTCACAGGGGTCAGATGTAACCGGTACAGATAAAACTTCAAAACTGACCTTGAAAGTCCTTAAAAGAGTTTTCAGCAGCAATGCAAACAGCAAAATCTTTCAAAAACTTTTCAAGTGATCCTTTCCTGCCTTATTAAAATGTCTGGATCATCAAAGCAGGAATAAGCAAAATACAGTACAGCAACTGGACTGCATAATCAATGGACAGATACAGACAGAGTCAGACAGAATGCGCAAGCATCTAAGCTAAAGCACAAATACTAAGATAACATCGCTTTCTGTGCTATTTTGGCCTCATCGCAGATATCAGTTGGTCTCACTGCAGATACTAGTTAGTCTGTCTGGCTTACCGTATTGATATAACCTTAAATGTGTGCTAATGTTTGAAAAGAATGAGAAGCAAATATAGAAAAGAAACAAAACAAATTTGCAGAGGAAATATTTAGTTCTCAAAGTGTGTCTTGTGTTTTCATATTTTCATCTTTGCTACCACCTGCAAAACGTTCTTCAAACTCTCAGATGCCTCACTTTCCTACATCAGCACTCTGCAATAAAATTTCTCTCTCTCTCCTATATTTTTTAGGCAAAGTCTACACACAAACCAATGTTACAGAGCTACTTTACACACATTTAAAAGCATCCACCCACATGGAAACAGAAATCAGTCATCTTCTGGTGGTTTTGATGGAGCCCTAACTCTTTGATGCCATTTTTGGTAGGGGTTTCTTGCAAACCCTTTGGCCATTGAGTGGTTAGTGCTAAACAGGCTGTAGTAGCCTGAACCACATCTGTGGCCAGAGAAATCCTTCAGCTTGTTCCTCACCAGACTGTCCTAGCTGTTAGGGTAGAGGGACCCACCAGACCCAGGATGCGCATGATCAGGAAGGGAAGGTGACCTGAGGGAGCCAGAAGGTGCCATGGTCAAAACCAGGTGGGCCCTTGGTGCTTTGGCGATCACGGTGCCAAAGTAAGAAGAATGTGGGAGAATACTTGCAAACAGGGGTATGTCTCAGACATGGGGACTCTTGGGATTACTGCGGGGACGTGTGCTCCCCCTGCCTGTGCCCATAGCCTGCAGCTTCACCCCTCAAATTCAGCTCCCCCCTTGCCAAAGCCACACAAAGAATCAGCAGGGACTTAATTAATCAGCCAGTGACTGCCCAGCATTAATAATATATGACTCTGAAACTCAGCAGCACCTAAGAAACCCTCAAAGGATTAAGCATCCCAAGACACCAGCAGAGAGCGAGGCAAAACTCCCCGCCGAGGAGCATTCACGGTCCCAAGGCATAAGAGCCCGCATTTTCTGAAAGGCCAAGTACTGTATCATAGAGCATGCCGCGTTGCCAGAATAGGGGGAGGTGTGTGAAAATAAAACAGAAGAGGACGGATATCCCAAGACCCTGATGTGGAGCCATTAATTTGGCACGCAGAGCTAATAAGTAAACTGCTGAACAGCTGCGCGCCAAACTTCTTAATCTGTATGTGAACTCTAAAGAAAGAGTTTTTTAAAACTTAAAAACCAATATCAAATCAAGCCAGCTGATGTTTAGAGAGCCCCTGAGGCAGAGCAGGGCACGGTGCTCCTCGTATTGATTGCTTGTAAATGTATGATACACCCAGCAGGGAAGGAAACGAACACTCTGGCTGAAAAGATTAAATAAAAACAGAATAGTGCAATTCTGACTTCTCCATAACGGCAAGTGCAGGACCAGCACAGAGGCGTCTAGGTGCGGGCTCCCCAGCCAACTCGGCAGGGCTGGAAACCTGCTCCTGGGGCCAGTGCTGAGCACCCTGCAGGTGCTGCCACAGCCTGGGTCAGAAGGAGCCACACATCCTTATCGCAAGGGTGCTGCTTTGCAGTCTCCTTTCCTCCAGAGGTTATCACAACCAAATGCATTAGCATCTTCATCAGATGGTCCCTCCCAAGCCCAGATCCCGCTGTGGGTCCTGCACCCCCTCTGCAGGAGCTGCTCAGCTCGGCACGGGCTGGGATGGCCGTTCGGTGGCCCAGCCTGCCATGCACTCTTTGCAAACCCGTGTGCCCCTGCTTGCCATGGGGCAAGGGACTCGTAATCTCAGCTGAACTCGTGTGTGGGTGAGCACCCATGGGGGAACAGGACGTGACAGCCCGGCTGGCCCCGCTTCTGTATCAGTTGCAGCCACTCAG
The DNA here is from genome assembly GCA_013401315.1 of Balaeniceps rex. NCBI lineage: Eukaryota > Metazoa > Chordata > Aves > Pelecaniformes > Balaenicipitidae > Balaeniceps > Balaeniceps rex. The sequence goes on from VYZW01060144.1 coordinate 81,072, forward strand.
GCTCCGGTCTTTGGGAGCAAGCTTTGGAGAAGGCAGCTGGGTTCCCAATTCCCGTGGTGCCAAGCCTTTACAGTGGCGCTACTCAAACAGGCTGGACCCCAAGAAAACTCTGCCTCTGCGAGGTCCCCCCGGGTCCCACGGTGGCCCTGACCCCTCTCAGCCAGGCAGAGCGGGGTGCAGACCTCCTAATGAACAAGCTAAACAGCTAAATGGCCCATCTCAACTGAGCGAGGGGAGGGAAATGGGCTCTTTAATAACTTGTTTCTCAGTGCAACTCTTTAGTTAATACCTTTTTTCCCCTATTCCTTTTTTCCAGAAATTTAATGAAAGTCGGACCTCAGTGCTTCAAAAACCCTGCCTCAGGCTGATGTATTTATTCTCTTTCAATAGCATTATAATGATTACCCCCCAAATGAGCTCTGCTTTAAACATCTCTCCATCTTAGCTTTATCCCACTGAAGAAAATCTCTTTTTTCTTCTACATAATTCCAGCATGACAGAAAAAGGTTTTTATGCATCGGAAACAAAAAAAGAAGGTGAATATTAGCAAGCCCTTTCTTGCAGCCCATAGGCAGACAGGTATTTTTTTTTTAGTTGAAAATAGGAGAAAGAAAGGATAAGAAGGAGGGGTAATAGAAGGAAAAGAGAAGTGGCGGCAGGCAAAAATCAGCCAACAGACTGTCTACACCGGGCGAAATTAATGCCTGTAAGAGCTGTAGGAGGGCCAAATGCAAGACTGCGATGCCCTGTAAATTGCCCATCGTGCCGGGGAGCGGCTGGGAGCCGGGGCTGAGAAACCAGCCTGGCAGCTCTGCTGGGACCCAAAGTAGAGCAGGGAAATGATGTACCCGGCCTCAGGGATTTCTCCAGCATGTCAGCACCTTTCTGAAGGCAGAACGCGACCCCCATGTATCGACATGAGAAAGAGGACATTTTTTCCTCCCTTTTCATTCACCTCGATTTACATTTAACTGTAAGGTGCACCCACTTCGCTCATTCTGGAGCATCTCTAAGTACACAAACACAATTCCCAGTACGTCTCACCGCCCTAAGCATTCACACGGCTCTTGACTCATTTAAGCAGCAAAGCCTTCTCATACCATTTTTCATTTTGTCATGGGGTCTTTACATCCCAGTTCACTTTCACACTGTTTCCCTTCTTAGCTCGACAGCCCTGTCGCAACGTCAGTCATTAGAGGGCACAATGCAAACAGTGTTATAGAAGTTGACTTCTGTAAGATAAACGAGCGACTGATTTCTCTATACAAAGACAGTTGCTAGGACATGCTTCCTTCCAGAGCCTTTTGTTGCTGAATTATAACCTTCCAGCACTTCCTTTCAGCTTGCAAATACATGGGTTTTCTTCTTTAGTTGAATCTTATAAAATACTTTCCTCCTTGTTTATTCCAAAATGTTGGGCAGTGAGAAAGAAACGCGCACTAAAAGAAAATCGATGTCCCAAAGACCTGATAGTCTAAATAGGCTAAATAGCTGGGAGGGGCAACCACTTTTAATAGAGTTTCTTTCTTGGAACTGCTAAACTTGTATTTTCCCTATTTTTTTTTTTTTCACCTTCATGGAAAATGGGCATGATATCAGCCTAAAGGAAAATCACGGCATTCACGTTGAGTCTCTAATGATAGCTTTTAAACTGTGTTGCACTCCAGCCACTGTGCCAATTTTAGAACCGATGCCTACTGACTGCTGTCAGCACGTGGGGAGGTATTCTTTCCCAAAGCACCAGACAACCAAATTTATGCATGAGAAAATTCTCATATCCTATCTCGTTCTTGTGAAAGAATACAAAGCTTGTTGTCCAGGGTGTGGGGGCCGTCTGGTGGGTTTTTTTAATTCCTTGTACAATAGGCTTCTGTCAGTGCTGCTGGAGAAGACCTTCAGCATCTTTTGATGTCAGTAGCACGATAACAATTTATAACAGCCACTGGGTTGGCCACATGGGAAGGGGGACGAATATTCACCCTGCCTGACTATACAGAAGTGCTTTAGCACGGTAGCTCAGTCTACCCGGCGTCCCAACCATACTGTATCCCCCCCACCCCTTCATAAGTATGGAAGGAGCCTGGGGAGATCAGCTGGCTAACTTGGGTACATCAAACACATGCCTAAAATTAGGTGAGGTATATCTGGGGTTTGGTGCCTAATTGTCGGACAGCTGCCAGAAATCAAGTTCAGATGCATTCACCGATCACATTTCTGAACTGGTTTGTCTGTTCAGCTAGAAAATAAAGCCCAGTTCCTGGAATAGTCCTTGACTTACACTGACACAGCACCTCAGACTACTAAAGAAGCGTATAAGCGTAACTGCAGCAGTACAGTTTTGGTATGGCAGCAGCACCACACCAAACCTCTTTGGGCACTCAAGTCCATTGAAGCTTCTGCATCTCTAAGTTCTAGTTTCCCACTTCCTTTCTTCAGAGCAAAGATAGCTGCTGTATCATGTTATTAAAACTGCCATTGAGGGAAAAAGAGAACAAGAGGATGAACAAAACCAGACTGCTTAATTTGTTCTCACTCTGTTCAGTGCAGGTGAAAGATGTGTAAATAGGGCTGCAGTAGCAGGAGTGCAGGAGAGGAAAGGAAGGACAGAGCAGGAAACGTTAGATAGTTGATAATATTGGATTATCCATGAGATAATTGTCATCAGTTGATAATGGGATCTCATCTCACAGGGGTAAAAGCAGGAAGCCCCAGCAAGGACATAGCCCTCTCAAACTGGTAACTCAGGCCAACCGTGAAAACCACTCAGCTGTTGCAGGATTCTGCAGTCAGGGAGGCCCAAGGAGTCTCTGAGATGGATAAACTCCTACTCTTAACCTTGAGACCGAACTGCACAGCCCAGGTGAGGTATCTCTGGGTTTGCTTTCCCCACTTTGGAGTCCTAAATTGAAAGTTCCTACTTATCTCCAGGCTGATCTCCTCTTTCATGACCCTTGCCATAATTGCAAGCAGGCCATGGGGGATGCTTTAGCTGGTAAGGGGCCAAGCATGTACTGCAATGGCTCCATGCGCAGAGGTACTGGCAAGGGGTGAGAAGCTCCTATGCCACAAATCAGCTGAAGAAACTGATGTCTTCTCACAGCCATGAACATCAGGAGGAATCTCCTGTGTCTGTGAATCCATTTCTCTACTCACATGGGTGTTTCACCATGCAATGCAGCTCACAAACTGATCCAACTGCTTTGCATAGTATGGTGTGAGGTGCGTTTGTCCATGCACATTTTTTCCTGGGCACGCATTGGGCTGTTGTTGATGAGATTTGGGTAGTGACCCTCTGAATAAATTTGGGAGGAGTGGGGAAGAGAAGGAAGTGTATCTGTATCACCCTGACAGCTGTCTGTTGCATGCAAGTGTATAACAAGGAACAGTCAGGATTACACTACCCATGAGGGGCAGCCCTTGCTGTTGTTGGAAGGCAGCCAGGTCCTCTGTAGGCTTCCCCTGCAGCTCATGAAGAGATACACTCCCCTAGAGCAGGAGACCCACCTGTATACTCAGAGTAAAGGTTGACATGGCATTTATGATGCTAAAAAGAACCCAGATCTTCCCTATACAAATTCCTTTCTCCTTTAGAAGAAAGGGTGGGCAAGGGAAATTGCCGGCAAGCTTTGCTCTGCGGTACCCATGCAGTGACCTCCGCAGAGAGGAGCATCACGGAGAGTTTTGCAGCTGGATGGCAGTGAGGGCACAGAAACAAACCTCTTCTCTTACCAGGTCTCAGCTATTGCTTTTTGCTGTTGGGGCTAATATGAAACAATTTTTTCTCACAGCGAATGTTTGGACTCTCTAAAATCCATCTTTGCTCTGACCTGACTCAGAGGGATCACAAAGGAGGTTATCCCAACCCAGTGAATGGAGCTAGAGTTGCTTCTGCTGCGGTGGAAGGAGCCCTTCATTGTCCACAAAGCCACCCTGTTCACATCTCACTCCCCTGCCCCAAGGATGTCCCAGGTCAGTATTATTTCACAGCTAAGCTGGACTTCTAGTCTCCCTTCAGCCACTCCCAGCACACGATGGCCCAGCCGTCAAGAAAAAATGCATCCCAATTCTAGGAATCCCGTGGCAGCGAGACGGGCCAATGTCCCGATCTGAGCGGAGCATCCTTGTCCCCTGGGTCAGGCTCCTGCACCAAACCTGCCTGGGAAGCAGCCACCAGCATCCCTGCATCCCCATGTGGCTTTGTCAGATCCTGTCTGGGTGAGATGGCTGAAATGCTTCTGGTGGCTTTGCGAGATCTGCCCGAGACCTGGCAGCTATGCCCAGTGCTGCCAGGACACCCCAGCTTACTGCCCAGAGCAGCCCAAGAGAGAAACAGATATATCACATCCAGTTCCTCCACTGGCCAAGCAGGGACTGAAACTAAGCCTGCAGTTAGGATTTTGCCTGTGGGCTAAGATGAAGTAGGGGGTTAAGAAAATTCACGTATACTTTTTTTGGAAAAGTTTTTTTTTTTTTAAAAGGATCTTAAACTTGCTTAAATTTTGATGTTAACTCTCTAACTTAGGGGATATTCTTCAGGAATGCTCTGGTCTAAACAAGCATTAAAACAGAGCCAGATTTTATAATCATATTGTGAAATGGTAATGCACTTCCCAGCTTTTGCTGTGCCCAGTTTTACAGTGAAGGTTCTGCTAAAACCCCATGTAGATACTGTTACATAAAGATAAGACTGAAGTCCCCATCTCACACTTGAATGTCTGACCGTAATTCTTCAGAATTATCTTTTATGTGACTTTTTCAGCTGAAATGTACAAAAATGCTCCCTCTCTGAAATCCTACTCTCTTTTCAGAAGTTTCTCTGACTTCTCCCAGCTAAGCAGCCACAGACCCTGCAAATCTTTCATCCCTTTCATTCAGACACACGTGCCTTGCTACCGTCTTGGAAATAATCCTCTCTTCCCATCTTGAAGCAACGTAGTGGCAAACCCCAGTGTGGTATGCATGAGTGGGGTGCCATCCCAGTCCCCGAATTGCAACAGCCTCGTGCCAGACAGGAGCCTGGCATGGATCAGGCTCAGCCCCAGCTGCCCCAGTCCTACGATGGAAAACATGGTATTGGGAGAGGAAACATCTTACCACGCTCTGACCCTCCCTGCAAACCATGGGGCTATGTCACCCCTACACCGGCACATCCCTCATGGGACATGCGGAATAAGCTGTAAGGCACAGTAAAATGAGTCAGCCTTGCTGCAGAAACGTCACCTTTGGGACTCCTGCCATATACACATTTGTAACAGGAGTTGAATTTCCAGTCCCCTCGGGGCCGGCGCAGATGCTTGTTGCTATTTCTTGCTTTGGTTTTCAGTGTGATTTTGGCACTTGATTCCTTCCCACAGCACTGCCTGTTACCTGCACGCTATGGTTTCCATAGGCTATAGCTGTACCGGAAGCGTATTTGGCTGCAGGCTCTGCTACAACTCTCAGTGGTGCTCCAGGGCATGCTCCCATGCAATTGTATCCCACTGAAATAATCCTGAGCAAACAGCTCCTTTCAAAGACTTTTGCTCAGGGAATGTCTGTGGAAAGCAGAGCAGTGCTACTTGAAACAGCCTTATCAATCATAGCGCTGCACGCTTTCAAATCGGTGTATTTCAAGATGTTGCAAGACTAGCTCTATTAGAAGGGAAACATGTTGTCTGCTTCATGTCTGAGACCATAATTTAAGTGAAATGAGAGTTCCCCGAAGAGCTGGACAGATGCCAGACCTCCTTACCTCGAGTAACTGCCTTATGGTTTTTTTTATGATCTTTCCCTTTCTAACATTATTCAGTGCAACATGTTTGACTGGCCTGGCTTTCCCTACTGCTCCTCCGCCAGCAAAGCCAGGACTTTCAGAGCCAGCCAAGACAGGCAAAGAGGACAAGATGTGTTTGGGGCAGTGAGACCAGGGTGTCCCTGGGCTGGCAGGGTGCAGGCATGCCATGCTGCAGGCGTCCAACATGTTGGCCGCCGCTGTGCCCATCACCTCCCCAACGGGTTAGCAGCTCTCATTTCGCTGTGATGTGGGAGGACTGGGGTTTAGGTCTTGGTCAGTCCCAAGGGATTTGAGCTCAGAGCTCTTGTGATGGGAGTCCCCTTGAAACTGGAGCACAGGGTTTTTATCTGGAGAAAGGTTTTGCAAAGTGCAATGGAAAGCCTGGGAGTGAGAGGCAAATCCCAGCTCTCCTGCCTTTCAGTTCAGGAGCCAACCCAGTATTTGAGGATCCTCCAGAAGCAATGGCAATCACAAGATCCCTAGTACATTCGAGGAAGCTCTTCTCTCTCTCTGTCATCAAAATGCCTTACATTTATCTTTTAGATATTGTGTTATTGAGAGTTAGCATTTGGGGGAAGAAGGGAGTCAGCAATTTTAATTTACTTTAAGGATCCACCTGAAATAAATAAACTTAAATTACTATGGAGCACCCTTGAAGGATGAGAGTCCTGGTGGACCCAGCACCTCAGCCTCAGACCACCTCCTTTGAAAAGACTGCTTTTGCTCACTGTGCTTGGAATTCAGGGCATCACATGTCAAATACCATACACTTGGACCTATAACATACTCTATACCATTCCCTATTTTTAAAACTCTGTTCCCCTGCAGTGCAGACATCGTTGGGTGCGTGTACATACCACATGGAAAACGCCAGCTGCTTTGATGGGCTTGAATCCAGCGACAGGGACGCAGTGGTCAGCGTGGCCGTTGCAGAAGCAGCTGCCCTTCACGATGAAGTCATAGATGGCGTAGTGCAGGGGCTGCGGGGGCTGCGNCCGCAGGTTGGTGATCTTCAGCTGCGCCTGGGCTTCCGCGCTGTACGGGTCCTCTGCGGCATAAGGCGGTGACAGGGCTCGGTAAATCACCTGGCCAGAGAAACACAGCAAGGGAAGCAGAAGGGAGGATGTCAGCCAGCCCTGTGGTGGGCTGGGGGGTGGGATGGTGGCAGGAGCATCCCCCAGGAGCATGCACCAGGCTTTCGTGATGCTCTTCCCCCTCTGCAAGTGGCAGGAGCAGAAAATCCACCTCCACCCCAGTGTTCATCAAGTGACCCCCTGTGATCCCCTATGCCCCTTTCCACACGAAGTCTGGACCCTACGGGTGTCAAGCAACATTTCGCCATTAACTTAAAGCAGAGGTCAGTGCTGCTGGTACGTGGCGTGGCCCAGCGCAGGGACCGGCAGTGCTGGAGGTGATGCTCAGGTGCGGAACTCTTCATTAACCTTCCCTCCCCCAGAATGGGTGCATTTTTTAACAAATAAAGCTCAGATTTCCAAATATTTGGCTCCTATGAGTCCTAGGCTGCTTCCTAGTAGAAAAGTGATTAGGCATGGCAATTAGTGACAGCAAGCTGATAGTCGAGAAAACCGAGATAAGAAAGAAAGAAAAGTGGGGGGCTTCTGAAGTTTAAACAAACACTTATCAGTCAGTCTTTGTTTTAACTTGGGTCTGATTGCATAGGTAAATATTGGCTCAAGCTGAAAATTGAGAGCACTAGATCAAAATAGCTAATTTTCTTGAAGAGGTTTATTTTAAACTTGTTGGTCAAGGTGCCTATAGTGTGACATCAGAAACAGCATATAATTCACGTAACTACTACTGGCATAAAATGACACATTTACAACACATGTATTAGTTACTGGCACATTTATCTTACAGTGACACTTTCTAAATACTTAAATAGCTCTTCATGGAGTAGCTGCTGAAGGCTCGATGAACTACAATATTTGTAAGCAACAGTTCAATCAATCACTTGACGAGTGTTTGAGGGTGTGACGCAGCCTAACGGCTCGATGCACTGCTCCCAGCAGTGGCTTAAAACCTCCTCAAACCGCCCCGCTGCCCCACTGATAACCACCCACGCCACCCGAAACACCGGCCAGCCTCCTATGGACAGCAAGGAGGTGCGCGGCAGCGAAGGGCAACTATAGTTTCTTGCCAGGAGGTGCTGCGGGGTGCCCGGCAAGAGGCAGTGGGCGAGCCTGCTGGCGCCACTTACAGGGATCACAGCCTCCTCTCCCTAAATCCACTCCTACCAAAGGATGCAGCTGATACGCTTCAGCTGATGAAGGCTTCCCTTTTATTTCACCAAGATTCACAAATCCTGGAAATAATGATGCCGGTGCTGCCAGCTTGCCTGCCCGCGGGCTTTGCCTGCCGGCTGCTGCCTCCGCCAGCCCCACCACTGCTGGCACTGCTCCTGGCCAGGACCTGGCTTTTCTCCAGAGCTGCCAGGATCCAGCCAGAGGAAGCTTTGTCCTGGCCTGGAAGGAGATTTAGAGCTCATTTTGGAGCTGAATGGCAGCAGTGTGCTTTTGCGCATCCCATCGGCCTGCCAAGCGCGGTCGCTACCAGTGCACCGGTGACAGTGGGGCTCGGGCGTGCTGGTGCCGGATGCTGCACGCTGGCAAGCACGCCATGCCTGCAGCTGCATGCCACCATCCTGCAGATGCTCCCTCCCACAGGTATTCCAGCATCTTCTGCTGGAAAGATGTCAATAAGGGAGAAGGTTAACCATGAGAGGTGGTCAGTGGGCAAGGCTGGTGAGCGGTACGCCCCTTGTGTGGAAGTGTTGAGTCTGATGAGCAATATTAATAAATAGTAACACATTTCAAAAGGGTTTTTTTTTCCTCTCAGGAACATACAGAGTTTTTTCTGCTTTCCTAAAATAAAAATACCAAGCAGATATGAACAGAAACCCAAGCGAACCCAACTATCAGGCCCTCCACCTCTCCCCAAGGCTTGTTATTTACCCAAATTTAAATCAATGTCATTCTGATCACATTTACTCATTAGTGGCTTTGTGAACACAAGATGCTTTCAGATATGGAAAGAAAATTCCTTGGGAAACATCCAAACTGGAGACATTGACTTCCTTTTAGTGGAGATGATGGAAAATGCCATGCTGAGAATTTTCAGTAAAAACTAGCAGTTTGGGTTCCTTGCGATTACATAAATTGCATCTCAGAGAAATCTTTGTTTGTCGGTCAAGAGCAGCGAAAGAAATACAGAAATGGGAACAATTTATGCTAGATGCAGCTGCAGACTTTCTTCTCATCATTTTCAGTTTTTCTTGTTTATCTATCCCTGTTTAACGCACGTGACTGATGCTTGTAGCTCTAGTAAAGCCAATTGCAACAAGGAAATCAATAACCCTGAGCGCCTTCATGCGGAGAGAGTTAAATCTTGCCTGTGTGGAATTCAGGGGGAGTTATGCTGCTGATTTCAATGGAGCCAGTATTCCTGCTCAGACCCGAAAATGTTACAAACATTTCTTTTTATGGCTACTTGAAAACAGTGACGCTAAACATGAGCCCAATCTGTAATTCCCAGGGGCTGCGGGCTCTCAGCCGCTCCCCCTGGCTCCCCCATGTTGCTCCAGCTGTGCCCAGCAGACCTGGCCCCGGCTTCAGAGCTGCACTGCTCCAGAGCTCCTCTGCCAGGAGAAAGCTCCACCACGCGCAGGGGAACGCACCCACCCTCTTGGTAAAGGAGCAATGGCAGCAAAATCTGGCCATTCGCCTGCAGCGAGCCTCCCAGAAAGCACCCCACAGTGACCAGACCTTCAGCTTTCCCACTGAAATGTGTTTGCATGCAGGTGTCTTACCAACAATACATCAAAGCCCAGCATTACAATGTTGGGCAGACAATGTGACTTCTCCCAGTAGTCAGCACCACATATGATAGCAAAGGGTGGGAGGCCTGGATCTTTACATCAGCAGCTCTATAGTGCATGCATGTCCTCGTTTTGGCTGGGATAAAGTTAATTTTCTTCCTAGTAGCTGACATAGTGCTGTGTTTTGGGTTTAGTATGAGAATAATGCTGATAACACACTGATGGTTTAGTTGTTGCTAAGTAGTGCTTACGCTAGTCAAGGATTTTTCAGCTTCCCATGCTCTGCCAGGTGCACAAGAAGCTGGGAGGGGGCACAGCCAGGGCAGCTGACCCAAACTGACCAAAGGGATATTCCATACCATACGACATCATGCTCTGTATATAAACTGGGAGGAGTTGGCCGGGGAGCAGCAATCGCTGCTCCGGGACTGGCTGGGAATCAGTCAGCGGGTGGTGAGCAATTGCATTGTGCATCACTTATTTTGTATATTCTTTTATCGTCGTCGTCATTGTTGTTGTTGTTATTATTATTTTATTTTCCTCTGCTGTCCTATTAAACTGCCTTTATCACAACCCATAGGTTTCACGTTTTTTTTCCCGATTCTCTCCCCCACCCCACCGGGGGCGGGGGAGGGTGAGCAAGCAGCTGTGTGGTGCTTAGCTGCCGACTGGGGTTAAACCATGACAATGCACTAATCCAAATTTTCTTTTTTGTAGAACAAGTAGGAAGTAATAAATTGAAAACCCACAGCACTTCCATGCTAGACATGCCATAATATATCCTATCAGAAAGGTATTTTCATTCCTAGTGTTGCTAGCTCACTATAAATCTTATGCTATTTGGGATGGTTGCTAGCTCACTATAAATCTCAAACACAGTCCCAGGAACTGAATCTTTATCTCAGCTTCTATTTAAAACTAAGTATCTAGTAATATCTCATACCTGAGGAGCAAATGTCATAAACCAGGAGGCAAATAAAAAGAACCTCTGTCTTTAAAACAAAATATCAGCATTTGCGGTAATGCTACTTCCACGTCACGTGGAATTATGCTCTTGGATCCCGTGTCCTATAAACGTGATGTCTGCATGAAGCAACATCAATAAAGAAGTGATCTAGAAGTTGCATGAGGATTTTTTGGTGGGGGAGAAGTCTCTCTACACAGCCAAATAGGAACTGTAGCCTACAATCCCTGAGTGAGGAATGCCACTGCTATGCCTCGAGAGGGTCGGGTTCACCTCTCCCTCCTGGTGGGATGCCCGGCAGTGGCAGGAGGGAGCCCACTCCACTCCCAGGGGAGCAGGAGCAGAGAAGCTGCCCTGCAGTGCCTTGTGCATGCCATGGAGTAATAATATTCTGCTCTTCAGCCAGACCGCTCCGGCTGTCTGCGGTTTGGCAACATCATTACATAGACACCCTCTAATAAATTTCCACAGCGTTTCAACTTCCTTTTGGGCTGTCATGAGCAACTCTTGCTCTGTCGATTACTTCACTTTATTTTGTCTTAGTGGTGCAAGAAGCCTTAGCTACTTGCCGTTCCTCAGATGCAGTAATGTAGCCCTGTATATAAATAAAACGGCAGCCATGAACGTGGTGCACTCAAGTAAACGCTTGCACCACAATGACCTCGATTTATAAAATCATAAAAGTCCCTTTGCAAGAAGTACCCTAGTATGTTTACACTCGAGAGGCAATGAAAGGACATCTTTATATATATCCACAGCGGGAAGGAAAATGCTAATGAATGATGCTGAGAGCAACAAAATAGGCTCTGAAGACAAAGTTGCATGAGGAAGTCAACAAAACCAATGAAAGATTTGCTGCCAGCAAACCCTTCTCGATGAGTCATGGGCACATCTCCGACCACTGAAGCCTCCACCCGCCACAGCTGCAGGGGCCCAGACCTTTGTCAAGATACAAGTGTCCACAGCGATAAAACGGGGCCCTTTGGGTCGCAAATGCCCACGAAATTGAAGAGGCACATGTGATCCACAAGAAGCTTCTTCCTCACAGACCTTCAGAAATAGGCACAGCTGCAGAGGCCGTGGGCAGGGGCCCTCAGCCCCCGTGTGCGTGTCCCTTCCCTGGGTCCTGGCGCCTGGCTAGAGGCACAACGCTCTAACTTCCAGCCGGGAGACCGGCCTCAGCCAGACCTTCTCTCCCTGAGCCTGGAAGGCATCAGGAGATGGTTCACAAAATGACACCACCAGTAAATTACAGACAGAAGGAATAAATAGATGGGAAACTCAAGAAGCGTATACACACGGGAACAAGCCAACAAATGGGAATATGGCAGAAATAAAAGCAATAAACAAATACTAAAAACATAACTGCATTTTTATTTGGTTGTAAATGAAAACCAAGGTGGTAACACTGCACGAAGCGGTCTGTGGTTTCTTTCCAACAAGATCTCCAGATAAAAGAGATTGATTGACTCTACCCTGTGTCATCCGACCTGGATGCATGAGAACGCATCTATAAGCACTCCATAATAATGACCTATCCATATTAGTGATTAACCTATTTGGCTCATGGGTGTTTGAAAAATTCAGTATTGCTTTATTTGATTTTTGCTGGTGATTTTATTCCTTTCAATGTATTTTACAGGAACACAGGAAAAAAATAGTAAGAATAAAAAGAATGTAAGGTTTGCTGTCTTCTCCAAACAGAGAGATGGCAAAAGCGATGAGGGGAGTGCACCACCATACAAAAGGGCATCTGACGTCTAGGTAAGTGTTTAATGGAAAAGTTAAGGTTTGCATTAGGAGTCTGCAGTGTCTCTTGGTATGCAGGCACTAAATAAGTGTGGCTAGTTGGCCTGTATTATGGGACCCTGTTGAATCTCCACATCACCGGAAGCTATCTGGTTCATTCAGTGCCTGGGCAAAGCTCTGAAAATGTAGGCAGTAAAGGCAGTGGTGGAGTTCTGCCAGCACATCCAGGACCTCATCCCTTTGCCTCCTGAAAAAAATTCCCTTGAGCCCAGCAAGCAGCTGAGGTTAGGCACCGCCTGCCAGGCACTGGGGCTAAGGCGAAGGGGAGTCCTCATCTCCCACCTCCCGGCCCCACGATTTCCAGCCATGTGCCCAGCACCACCTCACGTCTAGTCGTTCCCACGGGCCCTGGCTGTTGCTCACAGCTGCACGCACCTGCAGCTCAAGCTGAGATGCTCCCTGCTGTACCCACTGCTCGGTACACCTCTGCCATCCCCAGCCACTGCGTGCCTGTGCCCGTCCCCCCGCGCCCCCCTCCAGCCAGCCCAGCCCATCCAACAGCCCAGGCCTTCTCCCATAGGGACTACCCAAAAGTGGCAACTGCTTTCAGCCTTGGCTGGTCTTGTTCAGCGAAGCTTAGCTGGGAAGTTTTATTGGGCCAATTAAGCTTTCCTTCTCAATAGACGTAAAAGTTAAAAGTAATCATTTCTCTTGGCAAGTGTTACAGAAAGCTCACAGGGGGAAATAAGGCTGATTTGTGGAAATGGGTAATTTAAAAAATAGTAACAATGATGAGACATGTGTGTGCCCACTGGGGCTTTGTATAACATCAACCTGCCACAGTGTCTGATTTCAATTTCCACCCAAGAAACTGCATCATCACCACAAAAGCCTGATTAGATTTTTCTTTTTTTCCACTTGCAGAGGGAATCGGATATAAATTTAGCTGCAGAAATCCAGTGCCAGCCAGGCGCTCCTGGTTCAAAGAGGGTGTCCCCACACCTCCTTCACTCACCCCTGCTTGGTCACCTCATGGTGGTGCAGAGGAACCTTGAGGCTGAGACTGCTCTGTGCTCACCCCCTTGCACCTTCCCAGGAAAGAGTAATTAAGCCTAATTAAGCCTAACACCCAATGCAAGAAAGACTGAGGTGAGACTGTCTTACTGTACACGTGAGGATGGCTTGACTTTCAAGGTTTGCTGTGCCAAGTGGCGAGACTCACGCCACAGCAATAAATCCTATTTGGTACCTACAGGGAGCAGTGACAGTCCTACCCGCCCTGATGCCTTTGGGGACCCCTTTTTTACAGCAGGAAGCCTCAGGTGCAGGAGCTGCCTGGTTTAATGGGGGTCCCTCAGCCCTGCCAGTGCAGGAGCAGCTCAGGCGCCCCGTCTGTCAGACACATGGTCTAACCACCAGACCTAGTGCCTAGAACAACCAACGTATTCCCTGCCCACATATGTCCTCTGAGAGAGACAGATGCTCTGCAGATATGTTTTTCTTGACTCCCAGTTTCAGTATTGAGGGCTTGACCCCATGCTAGCATTTACTCTCCTGGTCAGTACTTTAGTTTCCAGGGATTTTCTACATCAGTGTGGTCAACTTCTGCCAGGCTGTCTCCTTGGCTCTTCCTGGAGGGGAGAGCTGTGTCTGCAGAGGAGTGTTTCACTTGGGAAGTCTTCCCATATGTTTTAGGTTAGTTCCCTACTGAAATAGGCCTTATGCCATTGCACTGCATGTGTATCTATGTGTCTGTCCAGCAGCCCACCCTAAAAACTTTTGAAACCCTTGGCTAACTTCAACTACATTTGGGAGATATATCTTAAAGGCATTAAGCTCTGAAAAGTTTTATGAAAACAATCTTGTTCCTTCAGAAAATCAAGCCTGGTGGACTCCTCCCACTGTGAAGAAGCCACAACGCTGGTACCCTCCATTGGCAAAACAGACTTACTTGAGGCATTACCACGCCAAGCAAAAGAGCGTTTAAGAGAAACCCATGCGTATCTCTGTGCTATGTTCATTGCAATGACCCTAGGCTAAAAAAAGACTTTTTGGCAAATGCTGTAAGTAATTCACATGGTGTGGGAAGTTCATCAGCCTAAACTGGGCAGGTATCACCCACCAGCTCCTCTAATATACTTTATTTTTCTGCCTGTCAGACCAAGTGGACTGCAGGGAAGAAAAGTCTCTCTTTTTCTCACAGAGAGGTCTGACCATCCCCTGCATGTGCACATTCATGGTGCACACTTCAGCATCACCTGGGTGAGATGAAACAAGAGAAATTGGGAAAACTGCCTCGCCACTGCAGAGAGGTGACCGTCAGAGGCACTAAGTTCAAACTGAGCAGTGGAGCCTGTCTTTCGGGCCACAGCGTGAAGCACTCTGTCCATGTCCCCAAGCGATGGTGACAGAAACCTGCTGTGTACCACCAACGGTAGCCCCTGAGCTCCTCGAGATGCTGGAGAAATGGCACTCCATTTTGGCCCATGCCTACAGCCCTTCTGCAATCTTTTACAGCACACAAAACAAGGCAAATAATCCCTTGTCTCACCATCCAAAAGTTAGGCAATCTTACAAAGACTTCAGGAGGAAAATCCAACTGTTTCAAATAACTGACCCTTGCGGGGGCCTTGGCAAGTTAATTTATACCAAGGCAACTTTTATCTTTTGGGAAACTCTAGGCATTCTTCTGCAATTCTCAAAAGCAAGAAGCTGTATGGGACAAGCTCCTACTCACACGCAGCAGCCAGCTGGTGAGGGGCTGGGAAAAGCATGAGGAGAGTTAGGCAAGAGCCTCGGGATTTCTCCAGGATTCTTGACTTCTCTGGCAATAATCAATCAGATGAGAGCCATCTTCTCAGCTTCCTTTCAATATCCTGCTGCACAATTTCATGAGATGAAAATGAAACACTGCTAGGTCACGCCTGTATTCATGCAGACAACGATCACAGAAGTAATACTCTTACCAGAAAAATCTCTCTCCAGCTCAAAACAGCTCAAAACATTTGGATTTCTTCACCTCCAGTTAACAGTGCTTCTCCAAGAATTGACAGTTTATTCCACAATGGCTTTATTTTGCCTAATCACTACTTTCACTCATCAAACAGATAGAAACACTCATTTTCTTGGCTCACAAAATCCTCCAGATATAATCGGCTATGCACTATCAAGGAAAATAATTACTGCTTTTTTCTCATCTTCAGAATCACCGTTTCCAAGGCTGCACTATCCCGCATAGGGAAATGAACCAGCACATTTCAGCTGATGATATGAAGAAGTCCTTTGACCGATCAGCAAGAAAGACGGTATTTAAATACTCTTCCCTCCAGCAATTCCCCTCCTTTCCCTATCTCCACAAAGATTTATGTTCTCAGCCTTGGCCTGCCGGCAGTACCTGTTGTGCATATGGAAGACCAAGAAAACCTGGAGCTACCTCCAAAGAACCAGAGAGAGAACTGGACTTGCTTGTTGATAGGCAGGGCTGTAAGAAAAGCTGGCTCACTCCCCAGAGCTGCAGAATAACCCCTTTAACAGCTTTCGAGCACGACGCACCACTGCAAAAGCCTGCAAGGCAGCAGGTTAGCGTTTCGGCAAGAATGCCTGCAACAGTACTAGGGATCAAGGGGATTTCTTTCAGCCTAAGAGTAACCCGATTTCATGAATATTTTGCAATTGCTCTTGTCTATAATGAAAAGGCTTTGTGTCTATCGAGCTGGCTGCTTAAACCATCCAGTTACCATGAGCTACACTTCATTTTGGGAAAAAGAACACCTTTCTGAATTATATGGAAATACTCATAGTCAAAAAGGCCATGAGAAACATCACTGCCCTTTCAATTCATGGCTACAGATTTTGACCTCAGCAATGAGGGACACTGCGCAGAGACTGGTGATAGGGAGTTATGGCATATGTGTCTAGTAAGTTTGGTTTTGGACATTAACTTCTTTTCTTCCTGGAAATGTTGCCCAGAGAGAATTTGAGGACTTCACCATTTGTGTAGGATTTTGAACATTAGTGGACTGGCTATCTCATGCTGACACCCATTGTGCATGGCGATTAATCTCAGATAAAGTCCCCATGAGCTTTTGATCCAAAACTTCTGAGACATGTCGATTCACTGCTTTAGGTTACACACTTCCTGTGTAACCGGTTGTATCCAGGAATCCCAAATTGAAACATGGCAGCCCTACTTTCCAGCCAGCAAACTGGGAGCTGAGTAAGTGAGCCAGTCCTCCCTTCATGCCAAAAATGAACTGTGAAATGAAACAGTGGGGTGCAGTGCCTGAAGAGAGGCTCTGACTGCACCGCTAAAATCCCGTGGCACTTTTCTCAAGGGAAGCAATAGTCCCGCTAACAAGGCCAGATGCCAATTTAGAGAATTAAATTCTGCCTACCCAAATTCCTCTTGTTTCATGTGGGTACAGTGTTCTTCACTTCCTACATAAGAAGATTGGAAAGGGTCTCCTTGAGCCCTGGGACTCATTCGCTCCTGCTGTTGGCAGCCTACAATATACCCCCTTTCACAGACTGGTCAAGCTCACTCCGAGGAATAATTTGTTTTAGCCATAATTGGAGGCCAACCCAGAAGCCCTGATCCGCAGTTGTTAGAAACTTGCTGTTCTGAACGGAGGACCGCCGATACGCGCTGTTAAACACTGGCTATGCTCCATCCTAGGGGCGGCTGCGTTTCAAGAGCTGGCCAAGCAGAGGGCCAACCTCCAAGTGTCAAAAGCACTGGGAAAGCCAGGGAGAAAAGGAGATGATGAGACCTTCCTGTGGGCTGGCTGCAATGGGGAGAATCATCCGGAGGATCACTGGGCAGGTTGGAGAAGCGTCGTGTCCCTCGCATGCCCTGGTTCTCCAGAGGTGCTGAGCACCCGGGAGGCCCAGCAAAGGGACATGTCACTGCTCTGGGTCTGCTTGCAGCAGAGAGGGAGGGTTTTGACACAACCTGGCCCAGAGACCTGGCAGTATCATCCCTGGTACTCCACGTATGGAAAACTTAAAAAGCAGGTGCCAGTGCCCAGGAAACAGCAGTTGTGTTGCTCAGCCCTGATGGTACCCAGTCTCTGGAGGCAAAGTACCTTTCATCGTAAAATTCCCTGGAGACCGAAGGTTTGTCTCCACATGTGCTCAGAACTGCCCTCATCTCCTGTCCTCCCAAGCACAGATTCAAAACTAAGCTCAGGTTTCCCCTTTTTCCCTGAATCCCCTTTTTGCTGCCCCGTTATTTAAAGGGAGATGCTCCCTGAAACTCGACAATCCTAAAGCCAGTGGAAACCCTGCACAGGGATTGGGAAGACGGGCTTCCCTGCCAGGAGGGAAAGTTCAGGGGCCAAGCCAAGAGATGCACCTTGCCACAGCCCCATGGTGGCTGGTGGGAGGACAGCATCCTGCTGGTGTGCCACTGCTGCCAGCACTGCCATAAGCAGCGAGCCCTGTGCCGTGCTGGCCGGCAGACATGCATCCCGCTCGGCTCTCATGAACCCTCCCCACCCTGCGCTGAATGGCCAGCTGCCGCAGCCTGGGATTTGTACCTTCCTACATCACTTCATTGACTCTGGCCTGACTTCGTTTACTTTGCCTCATTATCTTTTCCCCTAGAAATCATTATTTTTGTGCTTATGAAATAATGGCCCCCATACCTTGCTAAATTCACAGATATAATGCAAAGAGTTGGGCTGGGTCTGGCCATCACCCCCACCACCCCTGGCCCCTGGCTTAACAGACTCTCTTTTTGCATGTGGCATTTCTGTACAGAGCCCGACAATTTGCGTTTTCCCAAAGACAGAATGATCAGGAAGTTAAAGCTGTTAAAGAGGGTTTTTTCCTACAAAATGCACTTCTACAAAGTGTAGAGATGGGACTTGAAAACACACTTCCCTAGCCGTGTCCTCACGCGTCCTGAGCACTGCTGAACACCAGCCAGGATCCCTCTTTCCTTCTCGTCAGTTTGGGCCTTTGTTTTCTCTCTGTGCAGACACCAGTGGCACAGGACAATTAAAAAAGCCATTTGCAGCTCTCTAATGGGCTGACGTCCCAGGCTGTTTTGAAGTTATTCTTGCATATTTGCCCAGGTTCTTTGTGGAGTCCCAAGTCCTGCAAGTGACTGAACTCAAATCTCCTGTGACCCACAAGATCCTTGGAGGATCTCAGACCAATGGAGATGTAGCTTCAGTTAAGGACACCAATGACAAGCTTAAAAACCAAGCTTATTCAGGCCTAAAAGACAGGCAAAAAAATGGGCAAAAGCTTCTAGGCGGCAACAGAGTGTTTCTACAACCCAAAATTAGGGCGCCAAAATAAAAATCACTGAGCATCTTTAACTCCTCTTTGTGTATTACAATTCCTCACTGTCTATCAGGGCCAAACTTGTGAGTAGCAGGACACAATTCACTTCTCCTCTACACAGCTAATTTCAGGTAGAACCAGTAGGACTGGTGTCCAAATCCTTAAGGAACAGAAGCAGGCTGCATGCAGTAACAGTGCAAGGCAAAACATTTGAAGGTTTTTCTGCTACAGAAGGCACATGAGATCAATAAAATGCTCAGTAAGACACACACCCCACAGTAAAACAGTGGTATGTGATGTTTCAGAAGTTAAAAGCATGTTAGAATTTGTTGCTGGAACATAGTCAAGCTGCAAATATGCCTCTCCTATTAATAGCAAACAGCAACAATAGCTGAGGTCTCCAAGTGATTTATTAGCAGTATTCTGAATAGATGAACACTCAAATAAGTTACTAATTTACTAAAAACTTGTCAAGGAGACTCTGCTTCAGTAAGTCCTTTTATCCTGGAGCTTGTCTAAATGGGGACACTCAGGCGAGTTAATCTGAATTGACCACAGATGGGAATGTAAAGTGAATGAGATAATTGCATTGCAGAGTGGACAGTCACTCTTGCTCACAGTTAAAGAATTAACATCTGCTAAGGGCCCCTTGTCGATGAGCCCTTAACAGCGATCAGATTAGGCTGCAAAGGAAGATATATTAATATGATCTGAACTATGGGAGGGAAGATAGCCTTTTATGCATACTAATAAAATTGGCATTCCTCTCCGAGCATGAAGTTGAAAGAGTTTATTTCTGCATTTTGTTTACTAAGATCAGATTATGTTTGGCTGGTAAATCCAGTTCTGATTTCCCTTGCAGTAACGTGGCTGAAGGGTTACACCCTGGAAAACAGTGGAAATACTCTGGATTTGTAGCACATTTGGATGATCCAGGCTAAAACTTGGCCTTAGCCTTTCTCTTAAAGCACTGATGATACAAGGCCAGCATTTAGAGGCTTCTGCCTATGCTAAACAAACTGCTGCTGTGAAACAATTCACTAAATTAAGCATGGGGAAAGTCTTTAGTGACCCCTCTGTGTGCAGCTGATGCGAAATTATTCCCTGACAGGGAAGGAGTTTCTTGTCCCCTTCACAGTGTTGCAAATCCAACCCCTCAAATTGGCAGATGCTTGAAGCTTGCTGGAAACCTGGGTTGGTTGTACTGAGGTTTCCTCCTCCTTCCCGCTTCTCCTTCACCCATATTGGACGGGCACCATGATGGGGGACAGCCTAGCACTCGGCGTTGAATGGTGAGAGCTCCTGAAAGCAGTGCCAGCCTGCGGGTGGGTTTCTGAACAGGATGCAGTGAGCACCTGGGGATGCCGAGGCAGGAGGCGGGCACCCACCATCTGCCTCTTTTCCTTTGCTCCCTACTGAGGAGAGGTTCAGTTGTTTTGTTTGGCTCCTGGATCCTTGCAGAGAAGTCATTGCTTTCCTGGCTGCTGAAAGGGTGGTCTTCTTTGCACGAGGCCAGACTACAGCCAGGCTGCTCCAGCATGGGGCTCAGCTCGGCAAAGTCTCTGAGCACGTGCTGACCTGTGAACTCATGCTTACTGCCACTGAGAAAGCCTTTAAGACCAAACCCAGGGCATCAGTGCAGTGTTCCTGACATCAGTACCTTCAACCTCTTTCCTCTACAGTTCTGTCCTGATCTACCCTTCCCTTCCGAATCCCACCATTGGGCTGTTGATCCTCCAGCTCATGCCCACTTCAGGGTGGAGGACTCAGATGCATCCAAAGCAGAGGATAACCATGCCTGGTGGTTTTGCAGCATCAGGGATAGGCAGCAAGGGCAGAGACCTGCCAAGTCCCTGCCAAGGTGACTCTACCCATCAGTAGACATGCCAAGTGCCACACATGGCATGAGACATTACCACTGCTGGCTCCCACCACCGTGGTGGCCTTCAGCTCAGGTGACTGCAGCACAGTGACACCCTGCAGCCCTCCCATGCAGACTGCTCTCCCAATGCTCTCCACCACCCCAGTCTCACCACCGCAAAGGGAAGCCCACAACCACTCTACTACGGAAGAAAGATGAAAGGTGTCTCCCAGAGCCAATTCAGCATCTCTCATTTCTCCACCAGCTCTGAGCTCTGGATCTTTGAAATGAACCCAGAGG
This sequence comes from Balaeniceps rex, assembly GCA_013401315.1. Classification (NCBI taxonomy): domain Eukaryota; kingdom Metazoa; phylum Chordata; class Aves; order Pelecaniformes; family Balaenicipitidae; genus Balaeniceps; species Balaeniceps rex. The sequence continues at coordinate 101,845 of VYZW01060144.1, forward strand.
CTTGGCAGCTTGCTTTCTGTGGTATCATAAATCTCCTCAAGATCAACATCATGGCAAGTTGTGATGAGGGAGGATTTAGTCATAAGAGTTGAACTAGGCATCTAAGGAATGACTCATGATGATGAGGGCAGAAGAAATGCAAAAAGCCTGATTTTTCTTTTCAATAAGAACCGAAGCAGATACAACTTTGCTCCAAATTAACACATGTGATTTACTAAAAAGAGGCGTAAGCCCCAGAATACCGTGAGCTTCTGCATGCTGCTGCCTTGAAACACGGCTTGCAGGCACTGTAACTCTCAGCAGAAACACAGGCGGATCAGCTCTGGTGCCATTTGGTGTGAGCTGCCATCTCCTGAGGCCTCCCCTGAGCTTTGCAAATTGCTCGTCTGGGGGGACAGGCGGCAGTGACCGAGCTGCCAGCAGTGTGCAGAGCCCCCACTGTCCTGCAAAACCCTGCAAGCCCAGACTCTGTGCCTGGAAATGCACATGTGGTGTTGAAATGTTTGAAGTGGGAGAAAGTGGTATACACATGGTGTGATACACAGTTTGGATCACAGGTTATAGTTGTTACATTGGAGTTAAAAAACTCTAAAAAGTCAAAAAAGAAATCCAGTAGCACTCGCAAAATTTATGTTTGTGCTTTAAAGAGAACTGCAGCAACTGAGCTGCAATTAAATAATACCCTTCAGACTTGGACATTTCAGATGACTGCATATTTGAAACCACTGTTTCAAGTGAAATTACTGTTTCCATATGTCTGAAATTAGGTGCTACCAGAAGCGGGAGTAAAGCACAACATAACTCCAAACAGAACACAAAACTCTGATGTTTCTTTAGGTGAGATACATGTTGCTATTGGCAGTTACAAGTAATTGCTGGAATGTAGTACACTGTAATAAATTAAATGTGATATTTGCTAAGCATGCAGGCTTGCCATCTGGTCACCAGAGAGCTGCTGTTATTACTTTGCAGGTAAAAAGTGCTGTTTAAGTGCAGGGAGCTGAAGTGTGCCATATAAATAAAACCTTATAAGCTCCAGCCCCTTGGACTCAACGTTTGTTTAAAACCTGGAATAATTAAATGGTCTTGACTTTTATAGCTTCTTTGCAATAACAAAACTAAAGCGATGCCAAAAGAAGAGATCCCGCAGGAGCAAACTTGGTAAACAAACTGGTTTTGCAGCATGCTACCGCAGATGCATCAAACACCACCAAATCCCCTTCCTTCTTGAGACAGGCATTGGTTTCTACGCACAAGACCTCGATCCTACTGTCCCCACGCATTGCACCAACCTGTAGAGGAGCTGGCCCGAGGTTGGGATTTGCACAGGTTCTCGCCAGGCACAGCCCCCGTCCTGGTGTGCAGGTACATCACTGCAGTGACTGCAGTGAAAACTGCACCAGCGTGCTAGCTACGTGGGACCCAGCACAAATGAGGCAAACACTGCTCCAAATGATGCCCTGGGTTTTTTATCCCTGAGAATGATCCCTGGGAAAGCTAAAAAAGGAGTGTGCAAGTCAGAGTACCCCAGATGTCCCGCTGGCTGGCCCAAGAGCTATAGATTTCGGTCCCTGCACTGTATCACAGGCTGGCATAGCCTTATGAATCAGGTGGTGGGACACAGAGGCTGGCAGAAGTGCTGAGGGACTGGAAAACTCCCACCAGGGTACATCCATCATTTCTTTTGTAGGTCCCACTTTGTAGTTAGCCCCATTTCAGAACTACAGAATAGTCTGGGTTGGAAGGGGTCTTCAAAGATCATCTAGTTCAATCCCCCCTGCCATGGTAAGGGACATCTCCCACTAGATCAGGTTGCTCAAAGCCCTGTCCAACCTGACCTTGAACACTTCCAGAGATGGGACATCCACAGCTTCTCTGGGCAACGTGTTCCACTGTCTCACCACCCTCATCATAAAAAATGTCTTCCTTATACCCAATCTAAATCAATTTCAGTTTAAAACCGTTGCCCTTTGTCCTGTCAGAACAGGCCCTGGTGAAAAGTCTTTCTCCATCTTTCTTATAAGGCCCTTTATATATTTCACTGTGAAAGGAAGTTCAGGCAGCTTTTTGGGAGCATGAGCAAAGGGAGGCAGGAGAAGAGAGGAAGAGAGCAGTTTCTCTCGCCAGCCATCTGATTTAAACCCTTTGCTGGGCTAATGAAATAACCATCCTGGGTCTGTCTGGCAGGTCTGGAGATCCTTGTTTTTGAGCTGACGAGAGCATGGAGCAGCTTCTCCTAGAGCACGACATCGGCTGCCTCCCAAGACGCAGCTAAGAGATGCACTTTGGTGAACAAACAGCTCTTGGTGTTTCTGCAGAGAGTGGCTTCCTAGCCAGAGCATGGCTAGAGGTGACCCCAAGTGACTGCAAAGGGGTCTGAATGGGTGATTTTTTTTCAGACATGAATGCTGGTCTCCAGGAACCAGGCTTTCACCTCAAAACATGTTATCAGCAGAATCTAAAATTATATAACCTGATTCACTAATCAAGTTTGCTCCTTTCTCTGTGTTAGGTCAGAGGGCAATTTTGTTTTGATTAAACTTTCACAGACAAGCTCTTTAAATGAGGCCACTAGAGGGAGCAACCTTTAAAGTCCAGGGCTGGTCACTGGGGATGCCTCCCCACCAGTGGGGACCCTGGAGGACAGCCCTGCAGCCGTGGCTCCCAGGGGAGGGTCTCCAGCGCAGCGGGACAGGCTTAGGCACCAAATGGAAGAGTATTATTGGTAGCACCTCCAAATGCATGATTTATTATCTGCTGTTTCTGGTATTGAAAATAATCTGATTTTTCACATCTATTTTTCCTTTTAGCAAGTGTGATTTTTTCTTCATTTTTTTCATGCTCTTTTGACATGAGAATAAGCGTGCACAGAAAAAAAAAAAAGATGAAGTATAAGGTTTCTTAATTACCTAGCTAATCTGGCTTATGGGAACCATACTTCAGTGTGGTCGGTAGCTATTTTGATGCTCTTACTTCTCAGTGAGGGTGTTCACTATTTAAAGTGAATCTAGTGAGCATCAATTTTAACAGAGTTGCATTTGGTCAAGGTCGGACTGATTTGCATCACGCCGAAACCACACAACTGCAAGGACTAGAGAAGATCGTCAAGAGCGATGTTCCCTTCAGCTTTCCTGAGGAATCGGCAGCGTCCACCTTCTTTGCAGTTGTGCAGGGGGGGTTGACCAGGTGAGGGGAGGGGAGGTTTTTGGGAAAGAGTGGGATTATGAGCTCAGCAAAGCGAGGGGCAGGGCAGTGCCTACATCACCTCAGAATGAATTACATTAATTCACCCTGTGAAATAAATTCGATGACAAGAGATGCTGGTGCAGTAAAATAAGCAGCATAAATGCCGGAGCGGAGATTGCAGAGGGAAAGGGGCTGGAGCGAGTGCTTTCTCTTCCCGAACCCGGCAGACCTACCTCTCCTCCGGTACAGGGGAAGGGACTCGAATATCTGGAAGTGCAAATGGCTCCTCTCTGACTCACGTCATCCTCCAGCCCAAAGGTGGCCGAGCAGTTAGCAGCAAAGTATTTGTAAGGCATCCATGTCTCGCCGAAGTCCTGGGAGCGCTCCAGCACCATGGCGGCCGGCCTGGGCGACTTGAAGACCAAAATCAAGTGAGTGAAGTAGAAGGTGGCTTCCAGGTCCAGCTGGATGGTCTCGCGGGGGGCGTCCTGGGCCGCCTGCCACCAGGTGCGGGGCAGGCGGAAGGGGGAGTCGGCCATGGCGGCGGGGGGGTGGGCCAGCCCCGCGTGGGCCCCGCTGCACCGGCCGCAGGCGGGGCGCTTGCAGTGGCGCTGGGCGTCCTCGGTGTAGGTGCAGAAGGACTCGGCAGCATGGCGCCCGCAGGCTGTCTCCGTCTGCAGTGCCCGCCCGTGCGCCAGGTTGCCCATCCGGGGGTTGCAGGCCTTTTCGCAGGGGCTGCCCGCTCCCGCCACGCTGCCCAGACCTGCAAAGCAGAAAGTGCAGGCATTGAAGCTGGCTCCTGAGGCGGGCACTCCACACCCCATGGGGAGCAGACATACCCCGTGGCACACTTTTTGGGGACACTGCCCCCACCGAGACACCCAGGAGGGGCTGAGGGAGAGCGCGGCACTGCTGCTCAGCTCTCCTGTCCATGGAGGTCAGTGTGTCTAAAATAACAAAACAAAGCAAAAACCCCTCAGGGCTTCCCTGTGCCTGGGAAAATCCCTACCAAGAGTTGCAGACCAGAGCAGGCAGCATTGGAGGAGGGATGCCGCCACCTCGCCTTCCAGCCCTGAGGGACCCAGAGCAGGGCTAAGGCTTCGGGGGCCGTGGCCATGCCACCCCTGCCCCAAGGCCTCCAAAGGGATCTAGGTGGTCCTGGGGAAGGGGAGACAAGCACAAGAAAGATGGGCTGCCGGCAACACTGGGGTGGCCAAGGTGGCGTGCCAGCGGGAGGCCAGGAGATGGCCGCGGGGGACAGCATTGCTGCGCCCCGGCTCACTGTGTAGCAGACTGGGTGTCAGGGGCGCAAGAGCTGGTAGGAATATCTCCTTCCACCGATGACCTCAAATCTTCACCACCCTTTCCCACCTCTCCACCCCTACCCCAAATCTCCCCACAGTCCCAAACTGCTGCTGAGGTCGGGGTTGAATCAAAGCACCGGTTAAATTTGGGAAGGCTGTCACTGATGTGTGTAAAGGGGGTAAAAAAAAAAATAATCCTCGGTTGAAATGATGCTGGCAAGCTGCCTTGCAGCTGAGGCTCTGTGGTTTTTGTTCAAGTTTCTCTGGAAGCCTTGTCAATTTAAAAATCCACAGTTAAAGTGTCAAAGAAAAATAAAACCACCATGGGGTTTGGTGTGAAACCATCTGCAATGTAACCCTCCTGGTGCAGGAATGTTTGATTAGGGGCTCTCCACCTCTTTATTAATAAATGTAACAGTAGGTCAAGGCTGTATTTGATGAACCATAAGTGTTTGACATGAAAAAAACCCAGAACTCTGATGACTTGGATGTGGGCAGGCCAAACCATCTGAGGTGCATAATGTCGTCTTTATCACCGGGCCAGTCATACATAGTCAGCTTTGTGCACCAATTATTATGGCTTCTTCTTGGCATTTTTGTTATGTCCAAAGGTCGCTTCAGTTTAGCATCCAATAAATCCTTTATTTGGGGTTTATTCAGCTTTTGTCTACAGTGTCATAGTTGCAATTAAGCTAGCTAGCATAGTTGCAAAAACACGCTAGCAGAGGCTAAGCCTCCAGAGCCTGACAGCGTTCCCCACTCCTTCTGCTCCTCAAGAAACAGCCTGAAAAGAAAACATTTCTACCACCAAAGGTCTATACAGGATTTCTATACCTATTATTCAGAACAGATGTGGACCGCTGCTTGTTATGCACCCATTAAAAAGCACTTCTGAATCCAGTCTCTGGATTTCACCAGGTAAACAGTCTTGGGAAATTTTTAGTGAACAAGAAATGCTCAGTCAAGTTGGCTTCCTACAGGGACCTGGTAAAAATGCGTCTGAGGTGATCTGTATTAACTGTGCAGAATAGGTTTACTCTAGAAAAGTAAACAAATGTAACTGTAAAATTAATGTAACATCACTTACATCTCCTGAACATCCTTTTCAAAGCGTTGTATAAACATTAACATCCGCAGCTCTCCCGAGGGGTAGGTAAGTAAGTGCTATTATCATCTTATCACTTAGGCTTGCCACAAGTTGGCCTAATTTATGTCTCTCTGGCTGCTTTCCTGGATTCTTTGGCTACACGTAGCACAGCGCAGTTAGCCGCTAAACAAACAGATGAACATCTACTGCGGTTCCCTCAATTGTGGGATTGCAAGGCAGATTTGGGAAGAGGTAAATAGAGCAGGGCTCAGTCAGCACCCTGAGACAAGTCGAGATTATTGTTTGTGTTCATCGAGTCCTTTTGTTTTCTGCACGCCATGGATTACCATCTCCGGAGAGGCAACAGAGGAGGACCTGATCAGTGGGAGGTGTCCTGGTGCTGGCAGGGCTCGGCGTAGCTGTCGCCAGGGTGGAGGCAAGGGTCTGCCTGAGCCCAGCCAGGAGGGGCTGGCTACCAAATTCCCATGTGAGATCCTGGGAGCTGAGGGTCTTCAATTGCTCCCAGCTCCTGGTATGCTCGGACCCCGGTCACGCACGGTCACTGACTGCAGCTGTCTTCAGGCCAGGCATGAAGAGACCCTTCCTCACCTGGGGCCAGATTTGGGGCCAGGGACCTTGGCTTCAGTAGGATTTGAGAAATGCTGCTGGCACGCAGACCCTGCTTCCCGTCCCAGGGGAGGGAAGGGGGGGAGAGGAAAACCCCTTTGAAAGGGTGTTTGTTTTCACTTGAATTGGAAAGGGTTGCACGACGGATGCAGAGCACCGCATGTTATGAAAAGTGACAGCTTTCTAGTGTAATGCTGGCTGCCACAGGAATTCAGTAAAAGGACAAATGAGAGCATAAAGATTTCCACGCCGCCAGCCCCAAGCTCACGACTGCTCCGCCACAGCCCTGGAAAAGGTGCTTTTCCTTACTTGCACTTAATGAATCTGCCCAACTAAATGCTCCCATTCTATACACTGTACATGCCACCGGACTGGGATCTTCAGTAATGAGTAAGAGCATGCAGCGAATACCATGACTCACCTGTAAAACATCCATGGAAAATCATATGCTTCCTGCTTAAGCATTTTAGCAACACTTGCCTTGTGATGTTTCATTTATATCTTGTGCCTGATTAAATGTTTGTTTCCCATCTGGGTTTTTGCTTCTTTTTAAAGAAGAAAATTGGCACTCGGCTTGCGACCGGCCGAGGAAGCGTTATGCAAACTGTTTATGCCCAATTGTCTTCTGCTGCGGCGCGGCAGGACCCCGCTGCGGGCAGATCTGAGCGCAAAGTGTTTATGCTGCGGCAAGGGGCTTTGAAAACCCTGCCCGCCTTGCCTGCCCTGCCCGCATTGCCTTGCCCTGCCCGCCTTGCCTTGCCCTGCCCGCCTTGCCTGCCCGCACCCCGACGGCTCGGGGCACCGCTGCCCGAAAGCGCTTGCGGAGCCCGCAGCTCCTTTCCTCCGCGTCCCGCCGCCGCTGCCCCCGCAGCGGTCCGCGGCCGGGCCCGGCTCCCGTGGCATCCTCCGGCTCCCCCGCGCTCAGCTCCCGGGCCGAGCTCGCTCTCTCGGCCCCGGCTCCCCCCGGCCCCCCCCCGCGGGCAGCTCGGCGCGCCCGCCCCCCTC
>VYZW01060144.1:109645-143744 GCA_013401315.1 Balaeniceps rex
GTGCTGCCGCGGAGGGTACCCTCCGCAGCCCCGGCGGGGGGCTCCGCCGCGGCAGCCCGGGGCGGGCGACCTGGTGCCCGGGAGAGAGACCCGCGGCCCGGGGCAGGGGCTTGCCCCGCAGCAGCCCCCAGGAGGCGCCGGGTCCCGAGCCCCGGCGCGCTGCCGGGGCGGAGAGGGGGGAAGCTAAGCGTTGAGAGGCAGCCGTCCTCCGGCCCGGCCCGGTTTTGTAAGGGCGACCTAACCAGCCGCTAACCAAACCCGAGTTGCTGAAAACTTTGAAGACCTTTCTCGTTTCGTTGGCTCTTTTCTGGTAACTGAAGGACTGGATGATGGAGCCACGTAAACCTAGGAGGTTTTCCCTTCTTTCCCGGGACTTGGCAGCCTGTGGCTTAGCTCACAATCTGTTGAGAGCTGTCAAGTCCCATATAGTCTGACCGATTCAATAGCACCGGTCATCATACCTCAACAGAAGTTTTGGGCTCTGAAAGTAGGAAAAGACAGAGTTACGTCTCTTTTTCGCTGCCACACCATCACCTTTTTAGGTCTGTCTTGGTGGAGGGACATTAGGGGAGCAAGGGTGGAGCACTTCTGAGCAGTCACTTTTTTTACTTACCTGAATCTAACCTGGGAGGCGAGCGTGTTGCAAGCATTACAAAATGTTTCATACTTCTTTCTCTGCACTTTGAACTCAGATAACTTAAGAATGACTGTTTTAAAAACCAGCGTGATGGTATCTCAAGACCACCATGCTGCCTTCTGCAATGCATTTCAAAAATGCTGCACATTCGGGGCTGCTCAGGGTTATATCATCACCAAAATGCTCCCTGAGAGGTATTTAGTCCATAATCTACTGATAGCAGTCAAACATCTGACTCACGGGGCGGTGTTACCTCTGTATCTATACCTTAAAAGGTACAGGTAGGCTGATCTTTGTCATCTTTCTAATTTTTCCCTGCTGACTTACATACCACAGAGAAGCATTTTGCTTGCGTTGCCGCTGTCATTTTCTCTGCCCTCCAAATGAGCGCGTCTAGACAGGGACTTCCAGCCCCCAGGCACCCGTCAAGCCCCCACGGCCGCTTTCAAGCTGCTCAGGGACTTGTCCTGCAGCCTGCCCGTCGCGGCGACGGCTGCACCCACACTTCTGAGCATCCTCACGGCAGTGGCCGTGGAGGAAAAGGGTGTTCTGGAGGGTTTCTGCCTCACATCTGGTGAAAGGGTGACGTGTTGCTGAGGAATCACACGGGGGTTTGTGTTGTTACAGCCAGGTTGCAGCAGTCACATCATGCCGGGCTGGGAAAGGAAAAGTGCAAGCCACAGGCGAGGAATTTATGTCCATTGTAACTCATCACTCACAGCTCCTCCTACGTCAAAATTGCCAGGTGATAAGTCTGCCGTAGGGTGATAAGTCTGGGTGGACCTGTGCAAGAGCTCACACTACTGTGTCAACCCATTTGGCGTCAGGAGCACAGGGCAGGTTGAGGTCCATGAGCAGGAGGAGCAATTGTCTTGAAAGAAGACAAGGCTGACTGGGGCAGAGGATGGCTCTGGAAAAATCCCTGGGGCAGGAGGGAAGGAGATGATCTGGACTGAGAAACTGCAGAACAAAATCTTGAGGGAGATGGACGGTGGTATCAGTGGCTGGAGAGGGAGAGTGCAACCAGGCTCGGGCTTGAGTTAGAAATGAAAGGGAAGCGCAGCGGCCAGCGAGGGAAAATGGGAGGAGAGAGGCTACGCGGTGGGTATGGAATTGCGGAGATAGGAGAGAGAAAGAGTGTGTGGTAAGGACATGCTTACAGCAGTGTCGGGGGCAGGAGGTCTGATATTGCTGAAACAGATCCATCGCATAGAAAACTGGAGAGAATAAAGGACAATTTCCAGATAACCCCAGGTAGGACATCCAAAAGTCGGCTTGAGTATCCAAAAATTTGAGAGAGCTGATGAACTCCCCTCACCTTGGTAGCATAAGCCTGCTCCTTTGAGAGGCTGCTGGCTCACATGCTTTGGTTCTCATAAGCCAAATAATTGAGTTGCACTTTCTTTCCTGCCTAGCAGCTCTGCCACCTGATAAAATCTGTTTGCTTTTCCTAGATGAATTTGTTTTACTTGTTGGAGGCCACACAGTCTGCAACTCTGGCCATGGGCAGCTCAGATCCTCCTGACGCCCCCTCCCTGGCTTTTGGTTGCCCCATGGGACCTGCACAAACACACGCCCATGAGTGCACCCAAGCCGGTGGCACGGTGAATACCCCCTGCGGAGCTGTGCAGGGCCACAAGCTGTAGGCATCTTCCCAGGGCAGGCGTGGCTGCCTGCTGCTTCGCAGGGCTGGTGGGAGTTCCGCAGAGGGTAGGAAAGGCACAGAGATGTTTCGGCACATTTTTATTTTCTTTGTCAGTGTTGCCTCTTGAGGTGTTGGAGGAGATCATGTAGTTATGAGGAGGAGAGAGTTCACCTCTCCTCAAACTTTCTTCAGGATCATAGGCTTTTGGGTTCATACTGTACTTCTGGTTAAGGAAGAGCAAGAGATGTTTCCAGCTGTCATTCCTGCAGTGTGGTTGTAGGTAGCCAGGTAGACAGAAAGACCCAGAAATGTGAAGATCACCTGTCTTTGTCTGGTGTTTGCATTTCTCAATTACACTTAAGAAGTCTTTAAAGAGTGATGATGTTCCCTGAATATACGTGTCCCAGTAAGTTAGAGGGGAATAAGCAGGGGTGGCAGGCCCGGGGGATGGCCTCTCCCTCCTCAGAGACGCTGAGGAGGTAACCTGGGAGAAGAAGCAGAGCCTCATGCTTTGGCAGAGGTCCCCAGGGGCATGATGCCATCCCTGGGGAGAGGCAGGAGAAACGCTTCAGCCTTTTCTGTCAGGGTGAAATCCTGGCCCCTGAATCGGGTGATGAGAGAGGATCCTCTGTGAATCTCTTCCCCCAAGCCCCCTGCCAAGGGTAGGGATGAGCCAGGATTAACATTTTCAAGTCTGTGTGAAGCTAATTTTAGAAGCAAACCGTGGGGGGAATATCTCACCTACTGCCCAGTCAGAGCCATCTGGCTTAGACTTTTGTCATAAAAAAAATCTCAAAAATTCAAAAGATCAGATTTACTTTTTAACTAGAGGCTTGTTCAAAGATCACCATTTTCTCTCTTGGCATCTGTGTAAGTATGCAGAACCCCCGTTACAGTTTAACAGGAGGCCCTTGGGGCCGATGCAGTCCTTCAGACATGCCTGGCTATTTTAAGTGGTATCACATATGCCATCTTGCGCCTGCCCGTGCACTCACTGCTCCTCCATGGACTCACCATGGCCCGCTCAGTTCTGTGCAGGGAGCGGAGGTGATACCCAAATGGAGCATCGCCCTTCGGCGGGAAGATGAGAGGCTGGATCGGAGCCCTTACTTTTCCCTATGGCCAGTGATCAGTTGGCTGAGGAGCGTAACTGCAGGGCAGCAACTCCAGCTGAACAATTACCTATGTGCTTTAGCTCTAGAGATGCTTATTTTTAGTTTGTTAGTTATTTTTCATTGAGGGGCCCTTTCAGGTGTCCTCTGGGCAGGACTGGGTGTATCTCACACACTGCTCAGCAGCAGGGTGCTGGTGGGAGAGATGGGGGCGAAAGGATCCCCCTCCTCACACTGGTGCAAAGTGTGTTGTGTTGTGCAAGAAGAGCCACCACGCTCCTGTACACAGTCCTTCCCCATGGCAGCTACACCTTGCTCTATATAATTTTCACTGACGTGTTTTGCCTTTTCCCAATGTTTTGGGTGACCAACATAACATGTCAAGTGATATGGTACTGGCCCTTTGCTCTACTGCGTAGGAGATGGTGATGCTACTGTGTCTACGAGGGATCTACTGGACTAGCAGTCCTTTTGACTTCAGAGAAAACTTGGCTCATCCAGATTTGGTGGCTGTTGCTGTTTTCAAGAGACGATCCACTCCTCCAGCCATGAACAGAGGTTAATGTACCACATACACATTTAAACATGGTAAAAGAGCTTTGTTGAAAGGAATAGAAATTTGTTTGACTCAAGAAAAAAAATGATCTTGATTCAAAGTCCACTGAAGTTAATGGAAGTTGACAACTGATCAGCGGATTTTGGATGGGGTCTGAAGCCACCTTCCTCTTGTCTGTTTTGGTACCACATCTTTAATCCTTTCTATTAAAACCCGTTGTTAAGTCTTGCACTTATCCATTTTTTTGCAAATCACTGAAAATCTTCCAACCGTCATCAAATGAGCAATGAAAACATTTCACTGACTCATCATATTTTGATACAGCTTGGTTCCTAAGCTTTCTGTATAAACCAAAATAAACCAAAGGATAATCCAGAGCAATAATTACTGATTAAAGCTTCATAATTCCTTGTTTAAGTTCCTGCTAAAGCTGAGTTCTGATATAAGGCATCACCCTACAGACAACTGGAGAAAATGAGGGAACCAATGTGCCGTTACTTTTCCCTGTGGCCAGTGATCAACTTTTTGGAGCCAAGTATTTTGCATGCCGGACCAGCGTGCATACAGGAATGAGAGTGCTTTCGTGGGATTCAGTAATTGGAAGTCAAGTCACAGAAGCATTATGGCAATGATAGCGCTGCTCTTCAGAAGTCTGTAGTGAGGATGGAAAGGACCCTAATTCTGCCCACCATGGGGAAAAATGCAACAGGTCAGTAGGGAACCTGAAAAAGAGAGGAAGAAGAAAACCTGGAGTTAACTCACTGCAGTTCATTTTATATGGGGGCAAAGCTGAGACCATTGCAGTCTTTGGGTAGACTTCTGCACGTTGCATGTAATGATAAATGCCTTTATTGAGCACAGACAAAACCATTTACTACATAGTCTGGTGAAGATTTGAATCCTTTTCCCTCTGGTTATAGCATTGGTCCTTTTAGCACACAAAAGGGTCTCCATGCACCACTCAAAGGGACCCCTGTGCTCCAGCAAGAGTTCATCACCTCGTCATGAAATCAGGTATCACTTCCACTCACAGTTCTCTCTTGGGATTCATGGGAGGGATGTTCTGGTGTCCAGGAGGTCCGATAGCTGCTGCGCTTCTCTGACTAACAACACCAAAACACCTTCTGACAGGGATTTTTCAGGAAGGAAAGTCAGCCCCCAAGCCCAGTGCCGCAGGGCTGGCAGCACACAGGCTTGGATCTGGGTGCATTAGATTCTGTGCATCCACTGCTAAAAAAACCCAACCCAAACCTCTATTTTCAAAAATACACTTTAAAGGTTCTGCCGTCTTTCTGGAAGTAAGGGGTGAGTTAGCGTAGCTCAAAAACCACATCAATTATTTTTCATGTGCAGCTGTTTTTTATCCAGAAGCCATAGCTCCAGGCATTTTGAGGGTTTTTTTCCTCTCTCCCCCCCCCCCCCCCCCCCCTCTTTTTCCATCCATTTTGGACAAGCAGGAATGAAGGGGAACCAGCTAATCTGCCCATGTTCCATTTACAGGGAAATCAGGAGGGAAAAAAGCAAAGCAAAAGAGAGAAAGAGATGGGGAGGACTTGCTAAAAAAAGAAAAGTATTGGTAGGCAGTCGGCGTAATTTTTTGCAACAGGACCTGCGCTTGTCAGATTATTACCGTCACCGTTTTCTTAGCTCCCACGTAACCTCTGCCCCTCCTCCTTCCCTCCTTTCCTGGGTAATTGATATGCAGATATCAAGACAATGATGAAATTTAAATGCCATAGAAATCCACAGCACTGACGCTTTCTATGTCAGTTCTCCGCTCCATCCTGCGTGTTACAAATTATTAGGAGGATTAACCTGCTGGCTGCTTCCTGAATGCCACCTCTGCCAACTTCGGCATCTAGCCGGCAGAAAGCCTCCGAAACACTCCTGGCAGCCAGGGAGAGCAGCCGGGGCGGTGAGAGGCAGCCGGGGCAGTGAGGCAGCCATCCATGGCCGGCAGCGTTGGGGCTGGCAGTGGGATGAGGCCAGGCACAGCCCTCCTGAGCCCTCGCTGGCTGTTGTTTCAGCCCTGGCGCCTGGCCCAAAAGCTGGGAGTGGGGTGCCGGAGGGCAGCCCAGCAGCCAGCAGCAGCCACAGGATGTGGGGCTGGGAGGAGTGAGTTGGGGGCCAGAGGGAGAGGGGTTAGGTGAGGATGCCTGCTGTCACCTCTCCACTGCCCTCTGAGCTGTACAAGGAGCTGGCCCGGACGCTGCCTTGTGCTGGAAAGCCACCAAGTGCAGCAGGGTCAGCACATCTTTCATCTCAGAGAAACACCTGGCCGTCCACAGCGTACTGCAGCTTGTTTCTCAGTTCCTGATGGGGGAATAACACTCAGCATTGCTTTGCCTCACCGCTGATGTAAGGTGAGCCAAACCCCCAAAGCTGGGGTTCAGGGCATCCGGGGGAGGTGTCCTCTGCCAGCTGGCGTTAATACATGTGTGGAGACAGAAACCACTGTGCCATGCTCCCCTCTGTGCCTTCTCCATCGGGAAGGGAGGGCAGGGCATCTGCCGGCAGGACCCGTTTGCAGGACCTCGGGTGTAGAGAGATACAGATGTTGGCAGGGCCGTGCCACCCCCTTTGGCATCTGCTCTTTCCCTTGTGGTTTAGTTCTTGAGCATCATCCTTCCATAATCCTCCTCACCCCTGTGCTGCCAAGGAGGCCAGGCACTCCGGGGACTGTCATGGCATCCAGCTCTTCCATGGTGACCTGATCGATGGGAATTTGGTGCCAAAGTGTACGCACAAGCCTATTGCAGCACACCTTACAGAAAGGTAATTAAGCAGACACAGCCACAGGAACACTGAGATGCAAACACAGAATGCATTTAGAAAATGGGCTTAAAATGTAACTTCGTAAGTCAGGAGCAGGCAACTGGATGGTCAGGGCTTCCTCCAGGACAGTGAATCACTGCTGAACCTGCCTCCCCAGTGGGACCATTTGAGAACCACATTACATTTGAATTAAATGAGGTTTAATAGCATTCAGTTACAATCACTACTCATGTGGAGGAAGGATGGTATTAGTAGAAAGCAAGACTGGAAAAATGTGCCTCTGTCTGCCTGATCAACAGGATGAGCAATGAAAATCTGACAAACTGAGTTTAGAAAAGAAGCATTTGGCAGTGGTTTCATGGCAAACTTGGGGGGGGAGGAGGGTTAGGTGGTTGTAAATCATCCCCTTAAGATGTTATGGGTCAATTTAAATAATAAAATTCTATCAAACCTAGCAATAAAGGCAGCATTTAGAGAAAGTACGTTATTGTTTTGTGATCTTATTGGACTCCATTGAAAGAGAAACAGAAATGACTGTCAGACAAAATGTGGAAAAACATTGACTTAATAATTGTACTTTGATTGAATGAGCCATTGGAATAGAAAGCTCCTCCTTGGGTCTAAGCGCTACCATGAGCATTGGTCCTCTCTTGAGCCTGAGTCCCTTTGGAAAGCAATGCAAGAGCTCCCACACTACAGGCCCAGCAGACTTGCTGCCAGGCGCATGCTGCAGCCTCCAAAAGGGAGCAGAGCCCCCCCCAGAAGTGATAGAGAGTTTGTGCTGGTGAATCAGTAGGAAAGATGGAAGGAGCCATGGTCCTGGGGGTGACAGTGTGAGAAGCGGCTGGCATGGCCAGGCAGGGCAGTGACACAATTGGCTGCCTTCCTCCTTCCCCTGTGTGTAGCAGAGGAGATACGAAAATACAACAGAAATTGTGTCTGTCCGGTGCTGGTGGGAAAGCTCTCCTGACAGAGAAGTGTGTTGGAGAAGGTCTGTTTTCCCTTTTCTCTTTGGAAAACAAAGTATCTGCAGCAAGGACACCAGGAAGAAACCAAGGGAGCCAGAGCCCTGGCTCAGAGGAGGATACCAGCCCTGTCACACAAAGATCCTTTCTTCTGATGATTGTGCCTATGCTGGCATGAAAGTCTGCCTTCTAAGTAGCTGTAAGCACAGTGGACTTGGCATCCTGCCACTGTCTTTGCAGATGGCTGTTTCATGGAGGCATGCTCTGGGGATGCACCTGGTGGCTGCCTGGGAGATGCAGAGCATGGCTAGGTAAGTGGGGTCCCATGGATGTTCTGCTCTGGCTGTTCCTCAGGCCGTATTTGCAGTCACACAGCATGGATTTCAGGTTAATCTGGTTCAGAGGAAGCCTCCAGGCCATCCTTCACAGTTTCAACCCAACCAGTGCACACCACTCAAGTCTCCCAGTATCAGTGAGGAGTGGGCATGTGCTGTTTGCAACACAGAACAGCCTTTCTAGGCTTCTCCTTTGAACATGACCCTGGCATGAGAGTAAGAGCAGTTCCTGCACATGAATTGCTGATTTCAGCATGCCAGAAACAGCAGAAAGGTTCGATGGTGATTGATGGTGCCACCTTGCCACCAAGGCTTTCAGGAACACTGCAATGTCCCTATTTTCAGGCATCCAAAATGAGCACATGCAGTGTGAATACCTGCAATCTGCATGTGCCCTCCTGGTGTCTCTGCTGGGGCATTCAAAAACCAGGCACTGAAAGTCAAGCCAAGCTGGAAAACCATGGCCTTTGTTCTTGCCCACTCCTTGCCTGCTTTGCTTTTTTACTAGCAAGAATTGTGTGATGATTTCTTTGCTTTTGAATCCCTCTTCGGGGCATCAGTTTGGTCACACAGTCACTTTTACCAGTCCCAGCCTTGTTACTTGTGCAGTCTGGTGAGCCCCAGCACGGTGGAAGGTGTCCACTGCTAGATGGCTTCCTGCTAATGCTGCTCCTTTCCATGAGATACTAAGAAAAAGCCCTGCATTACTCCCAGACACACAAAGTCTTAACTCAGTGTTGTGTAGCTTGGTCCTTTTGTCCAGTTGTGAGTGTCACATAGTGTTGCTAATAGAAAGGGAATGTGGCAGCATGGATGAGGTGGAGCACCAGGCACTGGATCTGATGGTGGGCTGAGGCTATGCCTTTTGGGCTGGCGGAAGATGCAAAAAGGTATAATTTGTTCTGCTGGCTCAACATCATCTTTTGTTCTGTTAGCTCAAGGTCCAAAATGCTGCTTTTACAGCCAGCATTTATGTATTTGCAAGGCAGAGTGGGCATACTGGGAACCAGAAAACTGCAGCCTGGAGGTATGCTGGAACCTCTCGGACACAGAAGAGGATGCCCATGCACGCACATAGGCACAGAGAAATCCTGGTGTGCTGGTCATGCCTCTTTCTGGGTCCGGTAAGTCATGCTATGTATCTGAGAGCTAGAGCTCTTACAGCACAGACTGCTACTGAATTTGACTACACTTCTAATTCTCCCTATGCAAACTTATTAACATCTGTGCGAGTAATTGTAAAAAGTAATGCATGTGATAGCGTGGCATCATTAGTGCTTACTATGATCTTTACATCTGAGGGGACTTAAGTATCCCCACCAGAAAATTAAACATCTGAGAGTTTGTATATACTAAGGAGAGTGTGAATAATACGCAGGGTAGAGAGATGACACTCTTGATCAAACCAAAAGGCTGTCTTTAAAATCTTGAACTCCAGCATGTTAGAGAAACCTGTCTATCCCCATGCCCCTTTCCTTAGTATCAAAATCTCAGCTCAGATGTTGCTTTTGCTATGGGGTCTTGGCAGCCCTTCCACCCGCTCTAGACATTGTTTTGCTTTCTGCTGGATGTACACGCAGAGTGACATCATGGCTATTTTGGGTCTCTGACAATAATCTCCTCTCTTTCGACAGGCAGAGGACAAAGCCATTTCATATTTACGATTCCTTGACCCGTATGAGACTGATGTGCAGGAAAATGTGTACAGTAAGACTCATCGCATTGGGATGCAGTAGAAAGACTTGGTGCCAGAAAGAGCTCATGCTAGTCTAGGTGCACTCATTACAGTCGTACTTCATGCTACAGGTTACAGGGTGTGAGTATCCCTGACTGCTGGCATAATTCATAGTGGAAAACACACCTTAAAAAAGGATTTTCTTCTTCTGTATGTCTAAAATGCATCTAGCAAATTATCTGGAGTACACCATGTAGTCAAATGAATTACCTTCTTATAAATGGAAATGGAAGACTACTTAGCTCTTTAAATGAAAAGAGCTCCATGAAGGTGGAATGTGCTGTGTCTGTGCTGTTGTGGCAGCATAATGTAGCAGAGCTACGGATTCACGTAGCTCGTGCATGTGAGTCTGGATTTAGCCTAGTCACCCTTTGGCTGCTTTCAAGCTTGGATCACTAGGGAGCTTTTAAACATCATTTTTTATAGGTAGTTAAATATGACAGCCCTGGTTGTTCAGTGTGTCCATGGATGTAGGACACGTACGGAGTGGGAAGACAGCCAGGGAACCAGCCTAAGTAACACTATTCCCAGCTGCCTTATTCCGGCATATGTTAAAGATGCCAGGGGCCTCATGACTTTTGCTCTGGTTGAAAATTGAGCAATTAAGCTAAATTAGCCTGTATTAAGCTCCTGCTTACAGCTAGTTTTGGTACCTCTAAACCATGCTGCAGGCAGCAGTGACGACATGAAATATCAGCATGGCCAGAAAGAAGCCTGATCTCCTCTGAGAGAGTCCTCTGGGGGACCTCCATCCTCCTCAAAGCAGCTCAGATTTCCAGGCCCTGGTGTGTGTGCCTCAGATTCCACAACATCCAGCAGGAACATGGGGATCTGGAGACATTTTGCAGTACATACCAGTAAAATGACAGATTGTTACCAGAGGACATGCTGGCCACGTGCCTTTACCCAAGAGGTTTAGGAGGAGCTTTCAGAGAAGAAAGAGAAGTTGAGCCAGCTTCAGTCTGCACAGCCTCTTCTCACCCAGCATAGACCCAGGGTGATCTGGTAAATTAACAGGAGGAACAGAGAGTATAGCTGCTATAGGGCTGGGAGGCCTTAAATGCCCAAGTCACTTCTGTAAATGGGCTTTGGGCACTACTGAGAAGTCACCCATTTTGCCTGGGTCCTACGTAAGAGCAGAAGGGTCTGCCACATCTGCATGCTGCCAGGTGTAATAGTTCACCTAGGTCTTTCAGCAAGGACCTGTGGACTCATACAAAGACATTTCAATAGGCAAGCCTTCTTCAAGTGATTGTTCTAAACTCTGCCTGAAATCTGCAGGGTAATTCTGATAGCTGGTGGCTGAAGACCACTTTTGCTGGGCAACTGGCACCTCCTTCAAGTACCACTACTTGATGCTGTGACTGTGCTTGGAAGGGGAGGAAAAAGCACACAAAAAGGGACAGATACCAGCCAGATGCTACCTAGTTTGTATGAACGAGACCTATAAACAGCCCTGACACTCTTGCTTACAAGGGTATGTTAATTCAGCAGGGAACTGGGACATTTTTACAGTATTGTTGAAGAAGGAGTTTGAGTTGCTATGAACGCTTAGACTGGAACATGCCAAAAATGGGGGGGGGGGGGGNTTTGTGTTGCTCTTGACTTGGTTCCCTGCCAGGTTTGCTGTTAAGCCTTAGGTGGGATCTCTGCTTGGGGTCAGTTGCCACAGCTGCCCTTTAAGGTATGATTGCTTTTGATGCTTAGGTTGGGGAGATTCATCTCGTTCATTTACTGAGACTGCTGAAGGTCCTTGGCAGACGTTACACTGTCAATCCTCATGGATTTCCAAGCTGTCTCAATGGCGGGCCCCTGAAATCACTGAGGGTCAGGGTGCTTCTGCAGCACTTCAAGGCCATAGAAGCATCATTTTCAAGAAAATCAAACCCACCACCTAGGACTGAGTCAGTAGCTGTTTTTTCAGTTCATCATCTAATCAGAATTGTGGTTGTTTTCTTCTTGGACAACCTCACATTAAACAAAAGGAACAATGCTAATCGTACCAGTTTCTTATTCCTGAAATGAAAGTCTGAACATCATTGATTTTTGGAGCACCTTTCTTCATATCCTTAGATGTTGTTACTGGCTATGGTCCCTGAAAGTTTTGCTATTTGCCATTTTCAGCATACTGAAACGCCAAGTTCCCAAAGTAGCTGAAAGATGCCTTCATCCACGAACAGTAAAGTATTGGTTTGAGCCCTGGGCAGAATTAAACCTCCTTCTCAGGAAAGCATCCTAACCAACCAGCTATTGTAGGCTGAACTGTTCTCAGCATTTTTTCTTGCTCATTTAGGTTTCCTTAGCAAATTTTGCAGCCTGCTGCAGCAGAGAGATTGTGCATGAGAGGATGGCTTTATCACCTGGTGCTTTGGGCACCACACTAGGAAGGATGGCTCATCTCTACAACGATATGTATCCAAGTGCAAAGTAAATGTATATGCAAAGAGGCATAGTGTCAGCAGAAGCAAGCGAAAGCAGCACAATCCAAAACACCCACTGTCGTGGTTTAACCCCAGTTGGTAACTAAGCACCACACAGCTGCTCGCTCATCCTCCCCCCGCCCTCGGTTGGATGGGGGAAAAAAAAAAGTAAAACCCATGGGTTGAGATAAAGGCAGTTTTATAGGACATCAGAGGAAGAGAAAATAATAATAATAATAATAATAATAATGATGAAAAAAGAATATACAAAACAAGTGATGCACAATGCAATTGCTCACCACCCGCTGACCGATGCCCAGCCAGTCCCCAAGCAGTGATTGCTGTCCCCCAGCCAACTCCTCCCAGTTCATATACTGAGCATGACGTCATATGGTATGGAATACCCCTTTGGTTGGTTTGGGTCAGCTGTCCTGGCTGTGCCCCCTCCCAGCTTCTTGTGCACCTGGCAGAGCACAGGAAGCTAAAAAGTCCTTGACTAGTGTAAGCACTACTTAGCAACAACTAAAACATCAGTGCGTTATCAGCATTATTCACATACTCAATCCAAACCACAGCACCACGCCAGCTACTAGGAAGAAAATTAACTCTATCCCAGCTGAAACCAGGACACCCACCAAAACCCAGGGTGGTGTGGTAGGAGATACTGCCTGCAGGTAGAGAAAGGGCTTGAACCAAGGTCTCCTACATCCTGAAAGATGCATCCTGGATGCACTGCTCTTTCACCTGGAATGACACCAGTAGCAGTCACTGTTGATACTCTTACTGCTTGAATTTAAACTTTTGCCTTTATCACAAGTGAGTAAGAAAAGTTGCTGTGGATATTATGAAAAGGTTTATTCCAGCATTTCCAAATCATTATTTCTTGTTATTAGCCAAATCAATACGCTTAATCCACAAATATTTTGATCTACTCCAAATTGCACCTTTCAGTGAATGAAAGCTTTGACAGGGATTTTTTTTCTCCTTGTCCTGAACTGATCAGCTGAAACACATACTATATACTTTAAGGAGAAAAAAATTGGTCTGTTTGGTCTGGAAAATAAAAATAAATGAGCTTTCATGTCTATTGTGTCTTTTCTTGATCTCCTCTTCTTGTTTTCTTCCTTACTATCAGTTCTTCTTGAGTCTCAAACTTTCTCTGCTTTTGCATGTTGCAGCCTAGATCCATCCTTTACTTCCTTCCATCATGGTCTTCAGTTCCCTCCTGTTCACAAAACCAATCCTACCCCTGTAGCCTACACCTGATATCTGTCTTCTCATCCCTGATCTGTCATTCATACCCACCCTCTGCATCCCCATCTCTTTCTCTTCCCTCATTCCCCTTCTGCTGGTATCTTTTTTTACCAAATTAGTATAAGATTGTGTGTAAGAAATGACCCCTAAAGAATATTAGACAATCAAATAATAAAGGAAATGCTCAAGCATGACAGACCATACTTTTCTGGGTCATTATAACATTCCTTACTTTGTGCTATAAAGCATGAGTCCAAAAGCCAAGTGATCTATGGAACAAAAAATGTGAGACAATCACTCTTTGTGCTTTATGGCTTTATAAAATGGGTCTAGACCTCTTGGAAAGTGTCCATTGATAGCCTTGAAACCCCTCCTTCGCAGGACAAGCACAGTACCACAGTGACAAAGTAACTGTTGTGCTTAGCATCTGAAAACAACGAAGTCCAGCAACGCAGTGGCATGTTTCCACCGTTATGCCCGTAAAATCTCTGAAAGACAAACATGGGAGTAGTCTTGGCACTGCAGGAGTAGTAGTGCAGTTTGTAAATAAATTCCCTGATAATTTCCACTTATTGCTCCCTGGTTGGATTTGCAAAGTGGTTCTGGCACATGAGAATGAGATTACCTTCGAAGGCTACTAAACCAGAGGCTTTGCTCCAGGTGAACATCAGCAGCACTCCAGCACCCAGGGGCACATATGGGATCATACAATCGACCATTCCTTTGGGCAGCTGTAAGCCACATGCATGATAGGAACATTACCGTCCAAAGAAAAACCCTTGGATGTGCGGAGGGTAGATGCTGTTTTGATCTAGTGATCCGTTTAGCATGATGAATTACCTGCTCATGCCCTGGATCTCTAATGCCCTGACCCCTGTAGTCCCATTCCCGGGCACCTAGTGCTCTCCATCCCCTTACAGGGAGCACGGACAGCTTACTCAGGGCAATATGGACAAGCAGGTGGCAAGATGCCTATAAAGCAGATGACAGAACTCTCAGATTTGCAACACTTCTGTCTATTTGTGGCCTCAGTCCCAGTGGAAATTGCATTCCCACTCACTGAAGCACCGCTAAGCCTTTCAACCCTAGTCCTTTAGCTTGAGTTTTATGATGCCAGGGGGATTGGGCTCACTGCCCACTGACAACACAGGCAATGAATTAATGTTCCTTATGCCCTAAGACCTTTTCTGTAATAGAAAAACTCCTTAGACAGGACCTAGAGGGCTGTTCACAGCCTTGGGAACCCCACTGTCGGAAAGATTCTGACATGCTGAAGGGATTCGTACAAGAGCGGAAGGAATCAAAGTGGGAGGACAGACCTCTGCTAGGTGGACAGAGAACTAAGTCTGATCTGGCTGAACAACAGCTGGAGAGAAATACTGATGGTATGCTGACGGTATATGAGTCATGGTATGGTTGTTCAAGGCAGTACAGTGCTCAGCGCAGCTGAGCAAAAGAAATCATAACTGAATGCCAGGAAAAATGAAATGAAAGAAGAAATGAAAAAAGTTTAGGGGATCTCCAGCTCCATTAAAAAAACATAGTAATGGATAATATAGGAATATCACAGCACTGAGAGAGTGAGACAGATGAGAGACTCCTTTTTCCATTTCCAGTTTCTGTATCTTTACAGATCATAAACCAGAATGTGCTGACCTGCAGAGCTCAGATTTTTAAGGGAAGCAAATAAGCACATCCATAGTTGCATATGAATGAACAGTCTGTAGCAACAGGCACGATCAAAAACTTTTTTAAGACACAGAGCAGACACTAAACTCTGGGGAATATCTCTAACTACGGTCAAATCATTTCATATTTTTCCATTCTGGGCTTACTTGGCTCTTCACCAGGTCTTGGCCATTCTCAGAGATGGGGCATTGAATGACTGAATTATGACTGAGATAATGTTCTTCCTCAGTTTAAAAACAGAAAGCACCGGAAAAGCAGAAGAGAGATAAGCAGTGCTTAAGAGGAAAATTCAGAATGATCCAGGAGTTAGTAAGGCTGGGAATACTTTTTATAGCTTTGCGATTTTGGCATCGGGCAAAATTCTAAATACATTCCTGACAGATGAGATCCCCAAACATCTGGAGAGATACAAGCCGATAAGAAGCCACTTATTCACATTTCATAAAGGATAAATTTAGACATTTCTAACAGCTGGAGTGACTGAGACTTGGGCAGAGCTGTGGACGCAAGCTGTCGAAGTTCAGCAGGGAAACAGTCTGGCAGCCAGGCTGGAGGCCAGGGCTTTACCTCGCCATCGGTAAGGGGAGGATTTCCCAAGTGCAAGGGGGTAGCAAAATTCTCCCCATGTCCTGCACAGACCACTGCAGATCTGGGTGGTGGGAATGAGTTCCTGTAGCTCCTGTAGGCCAGTGTTACCCTACCCCCCCATAGGTACCTGGCAGAGTAAATGTCTACAGGAGTCTACAGACTGAAACAACAGCTCTGAACCCCATCCACCCCCAGTGCCCCCCAGAAACCTGCTGCTTTTGGGGAGGGGGTTTCTAACAACCCTGGCAGGGACACAGGGTGTCCCCAGGTCCCTTTTTTGTGCCAGGGTCTGGCCATGGGCTCCAGCAGCCTTGTGTAACCACAGCACTCGCAGCACTGTGCCCTGCAAGGGAGGGGACAGCCAGGACAAACCCCAGACCACGAACTGGGAGGTATTTTGGTACCTTACTGCCCTTGCCTAAATATGTCTGAGCTTCTGGAAACCAGGCAGGGGTGGGAACACCACAGGACAAATGGCTCAGATTTTTAATGGGTTTAAAATAGGTTTGAAATCAAAGAAGATGAGATCCAGTGATCCAATGTCGACTGACGTTCCTGAGAGGCAGCCAAGAAAAACAAGCTGCCGTTCAGAAACCCGCTGAAGAACAAAGGAGAGAAGAAGGAGATGAAAGGGAGAAGGGAAAAAAGCATGAAGTTACCAGCTCAATACATGTATCTAGCAGAAGACTGCCATGTCAGCACTAGTGTCTAATGAGGTCAGATGAAAAAGGATTTTTTGTTCAATAAAAACATGTTGATGTGTTTGAAATGTCTCCGATTTTAATAAGAAAATAATTACTAATGAAAATATGTCTAAACACATTTCAAGCCATGAATTCTCTTTCCAGATTGGATTGAAGCAGAACAAGTTTTGGGGTTTGATATGGTTTAAAGGGAATTAAAGGGGTCATTTTTCTTTCTCCTCTCATCCTCCAATATATAAAGCGATATTGCCTTCATGTTTGCTGATCTGAACTGAAGTATCTCCCTTACCCTGTAGTCTTTATTTCTCCTTTCTAGTGTAGAAAGGCCAGAGATAAGGAAGAAGCAAAAACAAATCACTTGTTTTTTTCTATAAGGGCTTAAATAAGAAAAGTTTTATACTTGTCTGAAACCACATTTTTTAAGCCATTTCACTAAAAATTCTGTTCTGAAGTGTTCCAACAGAAAGTAATACTCATTTTGATCTGCTGCTTTATTTAACATACAGCATGTTCCCAGTTGCTGCAGCAATACATCACTAAATCTGAGCAAACTTCACTATTCTTTGAAAGGCAAGGAGATGTGGAACGCATTCTTTTTTATACATTTTATGAACAGGAATGCAGAGACAATGAAAGTAATCAAATTATCCCAGCCTGCAAAGGAAGGCAGAGGCTGGAGAAAAGTCAATAGTGGCTCATTAGATTGCAGTTGTGAAGGGTTAGTCCCCAGTCTTCATCTTCAGTGCAGTGATTTACATTTTCTATCCTGGGACAATGTTTTTTTTCAGTGAGTAATTATGTGTGTTTGTCCGTGGCCTCCTACGCAGAGAAGCTCTGTATTTTGTGAAAAGCAATGTCCAGTGGGATTGACACTGAACTGTCTGACAGCAGATTTTAGTGTTCAGTGAGCAGCAATGATTGCTTGTATTTTTGAAAGCAAGAATGGATATGAAACACAGTTGGGGTTTCTTTTCCCTACTTAATTTTCAAGATTATTCTAAAAAAGAAGACTAAAGCACAATCCCCAAAACCCAAGCAACCAGTTTGCGTATGTCCACATAACAACCGTAACATTCATGTTGCTGGGACATGCGCTGTCTTTACGGGCTCTTGGTGTAAGAATTTTAATTTATCTTAAGCTAAAAGTTTAAAGCTTGTGCTAGCTTGTTCCAAAGACCTTTTGTAATATTAACTGAATTATGTCAAGTATTTTCTGTCAGCTATAAGATTTGTCATAAATCACAAGAAATCTTGTAATAATGTAGTTCGGAGCATTATGTCTCCAAAAAGCCCCTTTCATAATGGGAAATACTGTCTTATGTTTTTTAATGTCTTTCTTTCCTCCCTTCCCTTGGGCTGTGCTTTTTTCTTTCTTTTGTCCTTTCTAGGGAAATTAAAGCTTTCCTTTTGACTGACTGGAGAAAATCAACCATTTAGTTAAATTCTATATTTGTATCTCCTTCATCTCCCTGTAACAGAGGCAATTTTCTTTCATCTGCACAAATATTTAGTACGCTGGACTCCACATTTACCATTTAGTTTCTCCTCAGTAATTTCCCACTTGAGATCTTTTAGCAAAGATGGGCATGAGTGAGCTTATGGAAAAGACTTCTAGGTGCTGGGGACATTCGGTCCGGAGCCAAACACACCTCTCGCGAATGACCAACATCTACAAACACCCAACCCAAAATACCACAACCAGGTAATGCTGCCTGTTGGAGCAGATTCTCCTAACATAGAGAGATCTAGAAGTCACCCTCCCTCTTGTATATCTTCAGGAGGCCCAAGGCAGAAGGTGTCATCCCACTAGCACAAGGATGCCCAGAGCAAAGGTAAGGAAG
Source organism: Balaeniceps rex (assembly GCA_013401315.1). Classification (NCBI taxonomy): domain Eukaryota; kingdom Metazoa; phylum Chordata; class Aves; order Pelecaniformes; family Balaenicipitidae; genus Balaeniceps; species Balaeniceps rex. Next base: position 127,902 of record VYZW01060144.1, read on the forward strand.
CTGAGCTGGGCCACATGCCCATTTACAAAAGTTTATTCCCCTGGGCAGTGCTCAGTGGTAAGCCAGGGCCATGCGCTTCAGTCCGTAACACTGAAGGAACATGTGGAACAGGAGAAAGGAGATGCTGGCACTAAACAAAGCCAGCGAAGGGCTGTCTTTGAGGAGTGAACCCGTCCAGGACCAGCTGACAGGAGAGGCCATGTCCCAGCTGACATTACCACTCTGGGGTAAGGTGGGCAGCAGCTTTGGCTAAGCTGCACACAGCAGAGTTGCTGGAAGGTGGCCATTTACTTGTTTTGGATCAAAACAGGAAAGGAGCAGCTGCTGGAGCCTCTTCAGTTTCAAGAAAAGCCTCAGAGGAGTGTGCAAGTCTTTGGGGAATATGTCCGTGCAAGGCTTGAGCATCGAGTCCCATACTAGGGACTTTGATGTACTTCTGCAGCAGACCGAGAACCGTGTTTTGATCACGTTGCTTCACCTCTTCTCCCTTCTCCTTTCAAAGAGCACTGGCCCCATCACTGGATGATGGTAAGCTTTGAGGCCGGTCTGATCAAATGTGAGTCTTTGCTGAGAAGCAGCTGGCTCCTGCTCAGAGCCACCTCAGCGTATGAGCCTCATCTTCAAGGAGGGACAAGTGAACTTGGGTGAAGCTGTCAGGTCACCTCATGAGACAGAGCCAGATGCAGCAATGCAATGAAGCAGGAGCTGATTCTGGGGCTCTGCTCCAGAGTCTTGTTCAATGTGGACTTTAGGTCCTGAAATACCCCTGAAAAGCCATGTAGCCACTCAAAAAGGCTTTGAGCAGCAATTAAGTGACAGGCAGGAGCCTAGTACCAGCCCTCTGCAGATCCCCTGGTCAGAGCCACTCAGGGCAGCCACGCAGCAGAGAGTGTTTTGGGAAATGAGTCTGAAGCATTTGTTTTTTTTTTTAAACATTAGCTGACTATCTGGGCAAATAATTTTCCAGCTATGGGTGTCCTACAAAATGTTGGCTACCATGTTCTGCTAATGAACCTTTGTGACCAGGGTGCCTGGCGGGTGAGCCAGCGTGGTTTCTTACTCTGTAAGCAAACGCCAACGTTTCCTAGCATGAGCAAGTTGAGTGGTGAGCAATGACTAATGAACAGCTGGTATGAATTCTTGACACTCCTGAAATCCAGAACTATGTTGATGAATTCTGGCAGAAGTCCAAATATTTGCAAAGTAATGACTAAGGTGGTAATGAACTACAGCTGACTGGCTTATCCATGTTCAGAGGCTCAGGAGTTTATTCCACTGTACATCCAGCATCTCTGGCCCAGTTCTGTGTCACCTCTTCACATCTGGAAGGTGGTGGGTGCCTGGGGATGCTACAAGCACCATTGCAGGATAGGGACCCACGGGAGTACCGGTGCTCGGCTGCATCATGCACATGCTCCATCTCAAGGTAACCAGGACTTCTGGCTTGTGTGAAGGCTCCAAGCCCCTTCCTATCTTCAAGGGAAGGTGCACAAGCAGCTTCACAAACACTGACCCAAGGGAGAGTAACTACCACACAGAAGGCAGCAACTGAGCATCAAATTAGGAAATGTCTGTGGCCTCACCTTGTACAAGGACCAGTGCAGAGAAGGCTAAAGTTGACGAAGGAGATGGAGAGACTGCCAGGCCAGCAGTGACTGCAAGATTTAGGATTAGATCATTTCAAACTGGGAAGAGGATTATTCTCTGAAAATACAACCCATAGATGAACAATAGAGAAGGATGGGAAAAATCTATGCTAAAGAGCATAGATTCTATACTGTGAACATATGTATTTACAGATGCTGATAGGCACCAGTAAATATTGGCTTCTTCTACTGGGTCACCTTTGAAAATGGGACCTAGGGTGACTTAGCATTTTTTAACACACTGCGTCCTGATGAGGCATATGCTAGATTTGTATCAATGCCCCACACTGATTTCAGTAGGGTTTCTCTTGACGTGCACAAAGACAAATATGACCAGACTGTCCCTTGGACAATCTTCCTGCAATACCTGGGCACGTATCTGGCTTGTCTTCCAGCCCTCCTGTGCAAGCAGATACATCCAATGCCTGTGAAGACAGGCACATTTCCCAGCATGGGCTGGGAATGCTGCTCACAAATTTCCTTGGGTAGGCGTCTCAAATTAAACTAAACTCAACACAACAAATGGCCTCACTTTCCCTTTCCCTTTTTTTGAAAGGGATTTACTCTAATGATAAATGAATTTAACTGGCAGGCAAAACCACAGATGGGCGAACATGACAGATTGATGTAGCCAGATGGAATCATGTTTGTTTTAATCCACAATCAGTAGGCACAGCAGCGACAGCCTTTTCATGCTGCTTTACAGGAATCAAGCGCTCTGAAACTTGATTGGAATTATGTCATGAGAAATAAATAGCCCAGATTGAGCCAGAGATAACAGAGGGTGCAAGGCAATGGCAGTGCAACATTGCTTCAGGGGGAAAAATGCATCTAGAAGTTGTTGAATATAACAAAACCAAGGACTGAGAGGAATAAGCTGACCTGGGGGGGCATTTTGGCTGTCGCTGACTCCCCGTCAGCCAGCAGCGAAGGTCTCCACAGCATTCAGAAGTGGCAAGAAATGCAGCCTTGAAATAGCAAAAGATATTTCTTGGCAAGTGCTATTTTTCTGCTGCTACAAATGCTGGCCTCCTCCTCCTCCTGCCTCACCATCAGCTCCAGACGCGGACCCTGCTCATGCTGCAGGGACACAAACCCCACTGTCCGTGGACCATCTCCACTGCACAGACCTGATGGCTGGGGGCTTTCTGCTGACACGCAGGGGCTTTGCATCAGGGTAGGGTTTTGCATCAGGGCAGGGCTTTGCATCAGGGCAGGGTTTTGCATCACAGCAGAGTTTTGCTCACATGAACCTTTTTTTTGGTTTGCTCACCACCGGATTTGGAAAGAGGAGTCTGGACCACTGATGAAGTTCTCCCTTCTCTCCCCGCCAGAGCCCCTGACGCTTTTGTCACGAACAAGCCATAGTTGTTAGTGCTTTCCAAGAAAAGCAGCAGTGTTTTGCTAAAAGTGCTGGCTGGCAGCAGGTTGGCATTGGGTTTCTTTGTTAAAAGATGACAGAGCTTACGTTTTCAGGGAGAAAGAAAAGTCTTATTGATATAATAATATCATGCCAGGCAGAAAGCCCTGCTTGTGTAATCCGCTTTGAGCACAATGCCGTGTTGTGGCTTGAGCATTGTTTCCAGCTGAAAAGTGGCTGTGATTTGCCTGGTCAAGGACATTATCCTGACTGACAGGTCTACAAAAGGAGACAGCATGTGTGGTGGGCTGAGAGGCTGGGGGAGTCCACCTGAGGGGCGAGGGGAGGGAGCGGGGACCAGGATGCGGGAGCCCTCCCACGCGCGCACCTCCCTCCTGCAGGTTGAAAAGGTGCTGGGGTATCCCACGGTGCTGGTGGCATCCCACGGTGACGGGCTCCTGCTTCCCCAGCACAGCAAGGATTCACAGCAAGGCTCGTCAGATTAAGCCGTTTTTACTGAAGGGCGCATGGCCAGAGCAGAGGAGAAGGAGGAATCCACACCAGAAAAGTTACCCCCAAGCCCAACCCTCTTTAAGAGTGATAGTTTGGTACCTTACCAGAAACATGATGATGTCTCTGTTTGGAAAGTCTGAAGGTGGATGGTACCTGCCCCAGCCAAGATTTTCTTCCCCTGCAGCAGTCAAGATGTTTCCATACATGTTTTGCATGGGGTTATTGCTGAAATCCTGGTATGCCAGGGAAATAGCAGAGCCAGTTTACAACTGCAGTGGCAAACTCCCAATACCACTACAATCTCCTTCCTTTTGTTGCTTTCCCACCAGCGCTATAGAAGTACTCACCTTAGATGCTGAAATGGCCCTTTTTTCTCAGAGCTATGATCCCTGAGAAAGGCTGGGTGTTTAAAGTGTTAATTGTTAATTGGTCATTGACAACCGCGAAGGCACTCAGGTTTTGGATGAGTACTTTTTTACTGGGGACAAGTAGAAATGGAAATAACAGATTAATATTAGACTACTGCATAGCAGGTGGATCTGTCATAACACTCTACTGCTCGCACACCGTCTTGTTCAATCAGATGTCCTAGAGGTCACAGCAATCGATGGAAAACATGAGGCAATGCTGTGCTGATTATGTACATAACTAACAAAGAAGCTTTTTTATGTTCAAATTAAAACATATTGATAGTTTCTGCCTACCTAGAATTAGCAATTAGCTGCAAGGGGAACACTTATATTTCTAAATCCGACAGCATTATATAAAAAGAATTAGACACCGTTTGCAAAAAACCTTGATTTTCATTTTGTATTTTAAAAAAAAAAAAGACTTTTGCTGTTTACTGGCAATTGAAAAGCCAAACTGGTTGACACTCTCAAAAGGTGTGATGAATGTGACAATGTTTCTTAACAAAGAGTTAAAAGATAGTACCATGTTGTAGGCAGGAATCTGCCTTTGGTTTAGATCTGGAAATTGCTCCTATACCTTCTATCTCTTTTTGACTTTGGTACAATTCAGTTGGAATCAAAAGCACGTCATGACTTCAAGACATTGATCCTGGCTTGCTTTGGACCAGACATTGATTCTGTGGCAAAGATGATGAACCTTGTGGGCATTTCTGTTACCTGATGGGCTGAGCTTTGTGTTTGTAACACAGCTAGGGAGTTACAGAGTTGTTAACACTTTGTAGCAGAAGCTCTGCTGCAAATTTTTGCATTGGCAAAATAGTGTCTTCTATGTAAAGTGGTTTATTACAACCACTTGTGTTGTAATGACCATCCCTAAGCTGTTTGCAAAACCTTCTTTAGGGCTAAACTCAGCTATCAGAGGTGAAGTGATAAATCTGATTCACACTGAAGTCTTACACAGGTTGTTTGTGTGTCTCATGCTAGCCATTGAAACAGAGGCTGAGTTTTGTTCAGATGTGAGAAGTGTATGACAGCAGCATGGCCAGATGAGAGCAGGGATCAGATGGATAAGCAGCACAAAGAATACAGGAAAGAAGAGAAATGTTCTCCTCTTTGGAGCTTGACACCTCAGTGGACTTCCTTCCTCTCGCAAAAAATATTTCAACATTTTACCAATGATAAATGAGCATCTGCACCAGCCCAGCCTGAACCATCAGCATTTTCATTATGTATTCAGGGGATGGCACTTGGAGATGGCACTGTACAGATGGCCAGCACATGTTCTGTAACATCAAAGTGCTTCTCTGTCCTCTGGATAGGAATTTGGGGATTTAAATGCCAAGTAGCCCTGTGCTGGTCTTCAAAATCAGGCTGGCTTTCCCTCTCCGCATAGAAAAATGAGTGCGAAGTACTATGCATGTAATGAAACCAAACTCTGCTCCAGATGTTCAAAACTGACGAGCTAAGTGTGGCTGGGACAGTAGTTGATTAGAGAGAAGTGCATCACCTGCACTCTCTGAGACCACTCCTAGCTAAGGCAGGTAATTTTTTGACAACTTTCCATCCAGTACTGACCAGGCCTGAACACGCTTAATTAGTGAGATCTGATGAGTGCAAAGCCTGAGGTTGTATTAGTCTTGCTTCTAAATTTGGACACGTGCTTTGAACTAGTAATACAGGAGTTAAAAGCATCATGTAAATGGGATTAGACTTGGCTCGCAAAACCTTGGCTTCTTCCTTGTTTGAGGGAATAAGAGACAGCAAGAAAGCACACAGTAGAACAGATGCTTCAGACAAAAATGGCTAGTAACTCTAAAAACACACCTTTCAACATTTACCTCTGAGCATGTAAGAACATGGTATGCTGGGGGTCCCGCGATGGGCATCAGCACTTGCAGGTGGGATGGCGTGCCTGGGAGGGCAGTGGCACTCAGCTGCAGCAGGCAGGGAGTCTGCCTGCGGCCCCTGCCGAGCACAGGCCTGGCCGTCCCGTTCAGAAATATGGGTCTGTGGGATGGCGTTGCACATTTGCAGTGACTGGAGCAGCCAGTGCTATGGAGCAGCCTGGGAAGGTCTGGAATGGTCCAACCTCCCTGCTGAGAGGGAGGTCAGGAAATCTGGGGCCCATACAGGGCGCTGGCAAAATCCACCTGAGCAAAACTTCCAGGTGGAAAACAAAGGAAGTGTCCAGGAAAAAAACCTTGTGAGGTTTATCCCATGGCTGTGACACAGCGCTCTGACTGTTCCCTGGATCCAGTTCTTCTGTTGCTGGACCTCAGAGATCATGGAGCACAGGGCTGGGAGCAGCACTGCCTCTGACCAGGGTACAGACACAATGCAGGGAGCACTGGAGGACATAAAATACGGGAGCCTTCCCCTCAGTGGTGTGGTGCAGGCATTTATCCAGGGATTTGCGGACTCAGCAGGAGTGCACAAAGAATGCATGGAGTTTGGTAAGTCTGAAAATGTGTCTGACAGCACTCAAACCCATGCGCTGATGGATGTACATAGCTTAGCGTGCTTCATATATCTCAAGTATAGTTTCATGAGAGGAATTCAAGCTTTTGGGAGGGCAGTAGCTTTCCAGGAGATTGTCTTCATATGTGTGAATTCAGCCTAGCACATGAGAATCCAGATTCTGATCTGATCTCTTGACACTTCCCTATATAAATACTAACTGATAATTTATCGCGTCTTCTGAATATAATCATAGATGCCCCCCAGCTTTGCAGCCCTGGGTGACATGGATGCTTTTAGAAATACATGTTCATTTCACTCTTGCCCAGTCTCCAGCATCGATCTCCCTGAGCAGGGATCTCCTGAGCTAGCCAGAATCCCTTCATTTGCAATTCTGTTTAAGAGAGAGTTAAATCCCCTTTATGTGCTATTTTTTTCTTCTTTTCTTTTTCTTGTTTATCTGCAGATGTTTCGGGACTGGAGTAGAGTGCTTAGAAGAAATCTCCCAGCTGATGAACAAAAGACAGTATTTAATTTAGTTACTTTCAAGTAATCCAGTCGAGCCATTCAGACATTTGTTGCCAAACAAGATCATCAAGGCTAAGAGGCTTGTATATACTATTCCTATTGTTCTGGTGAGTACTGCCTTGTACTTAGAGCAGTCTGTAAACTATTTCTTTCTATAGAATGAGAAGGAATTTTACACATGTAAAGAATTCTCTGTGCTTCGGTTTACAGATGTGATTTAACAGTTCTTGCCTTCAGAAAGCCTGACGGAGAAATATCTGAGGTATCTAAAATATTATGAGACAGGTCAGAAATGGCACTGAGAACTTAGGGCCGGCCACTTTCCTGGACTCACTCAGCCTGCTGCAGTGAAAGAAGCCTGCTTTGACTTTGGGAAAGAGTGTTTAATGGGCTTGGAAGCAAGTGTACAAAAGCCAAAAACATCTCCTGGAGAGTTTGAAAAACTTCCTCTTTTTTTTCTTTACATGTTTGTTTTCCCATTGAAAAGTAGTGTCAGTGGAACATAGTGAAATGGCTCACTGTGAAGGCTTTCCAGACATTTTAAAAATACATTTTATATATAGCCTCCATATCACAAAGTGGGAAGACTCATCTCCTGAAACCATTTTTTCCTTGTCTTACATACTTCCATACAAACACACACCCAGAAAGCGGAGCTGTTCACGCACTAGGAACAGTAACATCAGCTCTTTCCTTTGCCCCGAGGAATATCAGATGAGCTGCTGTTTGTTGCATTCACAGAGGTGGCGGCCCTTAGCATCAGTCTCCTCTAAAGGATTCCCCCCTGTGGATTCCTGCCGACTCGCTTCCCTCCAGACTCCTGCATTTCACCAGACACTTTCGGCTTCAAACATTGGACTCCACCTCACTTGCAAATCTGCGGTCTAGATCACAGTCAGGAGAATATTGGTGCAGATATTTTATTTGAGATTTTAAGATGCGTGTGTCACTGAGGGGCTGCAACCAACACAGCTCTGTTAGTGGCGCTGAGATGCAATGGTGAAACCTTTGCTCCTTTGGACTATGTCTCTTTTGGCCCAATCAAATTTTGTATTTCCTTTTTCCTTAGTCTTTTTGAGCCCATTTAAAATTCAGTGCTGAAAATCAACTTGGAAGCCAAGCACTTTTTTTCTAGTTATGGCTGTACTGTTTGAAGATGTGGCACCATCAGCTGGAGTCCCTCCGTCTGCAAGTGCAGCAACCACTTCGAACAACAGCCTTTAGCAAGAGTGCAACCGCTTTCAAAATTGAAGGCAATTCAAAAATATACAGTCATCTCCAGGAAGATCAGTATTTTCCATCCTAGAAGAAATTTCCACACCCAAGGAGATCATTATTTACAAAACACTTAAAGACAAATAAATCCAACAGAATGTGCATTTTCACAGTCATGCAATGTGTTTTTTCTTTTTACTGCATGAGCAAGTTTCTAGTAGTTTTTAGTACTTGGAGAAAGCTTCTTTGATATTAGTTTGGTAAGCCAGAGTGCCTTGGAAATAGACAATAAAGCTTGTTCTCTGCTTTGCACTGTGTGCTTAAAGGCAATTCAGGAGTATGAATCTGCTCCAGAAAACTGGACACTGGTGTCATTGGTGAATCTCCCGGAGGAAGGTTTCCAGGGGAAAGCCTCTCAGCTGTATGCGGCTGCCTCCCTCCCAAGACCATTTTACTGCATACAAAACCCCAGCTGCATTCCTGCCTACACTGCTGATCATAATTCCTTCTTCACAAAGTTAGAGTTTCTTCCTCTAGCAACTGAGCCTTCCTGGTGGGAAGGACAAGATACTTCTGTGGTTTATCCCAACAGCAGACTCTGACTTTCCCTGCCTTTGACAAAAGCACACATCCACATCCACATCCACAGCCGTTTCTTTGCTCTCCTGTTTGAGCCTCCCATGAAGGACTGCATCTAGGGTTTTTTTTCATGTCTTTCTCAAGACAGCCTTGTTTACTTAGCAGTATCTCACCACAGCCTTAGACCATGTCAGCCAGCCTTTTCATTTGGATTAATGTAGTTTCTTTTTCTCTCTTTTCACCTTTTTCCATCAATAGCTATGTTTTAGGCCAGTGGGACAGTACGAGCTGTCACTTACCAGCAGGTGATGTCACCTTGATGTGGGCCTCTATTTTTACAAGAGGTCAGTTCCTCCGTCTCTCTGGACAGACTGCATGTGTTGTGAGGAACAATGTAAAACCTAGATCTATATATTTGGCTTCCTTTTCAATGGTTATAGTTCCCGAAACTGAATGACTTCGTATCAATTCTGCCTGATCATTTTAATCTCCACATTTGTCTTTGAGTAATTTTTCTGCCTGCAGCACATCCAAATTCAACATTTTCTACTAATGTCATTGACATGCTCCTCCCTTTCCAGTTCATTAATAAAGTTGTTAAAAACCTTTTGTTGGCCTTCAATATGATTTACTATGTGTTGTTGCTTCCATGGCTAAGGGGGGCTATTAGCGGGTCTGGAACATCTCCAGTGTGCCTGGAATATCTCTGTATCTCCATAGTTTAAGTCCTGCCTACAAGACAGACTGCTTAGAAGACAGAAACAATAAAACAACACAGTTTTAGACCACTTCATGTGGATTCACCCCTTCCCATTTCCCTTCCTTCTGAAACAAAGTTGTTTCTTTGTGATTTTACATCCCCCCAAAACTGTAGCAATAGCCGTGAGCCTTCCCTGACCACAACACTCAAGTACTTTGAGAGCTGTGGCTCAGAGCCTTCATTCTTGTTTCCAAAGCAGCTGAGCTATGGGAACAGCACACTGTGATGATTCTTTTTATTTGTTTACTTATTTATGGTCTGAACTGGGTTTTACTTCCTTTGCTGTCAAATGGGGTCTTGCTGGCATTTGCTTTAGAGTGACTGTCGCCATTCCTGGTAGACGGCATTTCTCCGCAGTAGTGCTGAAAATTACTTCTCTTAGTGAAGCTGTTTCTTGTTTCTGCACTAAAATTTGTACAACACTCATTAAATTTTCATTGTCTACCAGCATGCAGCCAGACAAAGACCTTATAAATCAACTGTTTTGCTCTTTCTGAGTCTAATGATTAAACTGGAAAACATCAGTTAGAGGACATGCAGTCCAGGGTTTCAGTTTGCATAGAAAATTGCCTCTGATGTTGCACAAGATATATGTAGCATAGGCGAAATATGTGACCTCCTTTAAGATTCCCCATGTCTTGCTCCCATCCCATTAGAAGCAAGGGCATCTCTTGCCTGTAGTGACCAATCTACTCCACATTGCTCTTGCTGGGTGCTCTGAGTGAAGATCTATCCTCTGCAAGCATCACTCACCAAGCTGGAGGTAAGGTAACAACATTCCATGACAACCAGAAAAAAATGTCTCTTCATGGACAGCCCTCCACATCCCCTCCTGCTGAACCAGCCTGAGGAACTTCTGGTTGGTGGTTTTCACAGACCAGTTACACCTCAAGAGCATTTCTGCCAGACTCAGAATTGCCCTGTCTACCGCTCCAGCAACACAGGGGAGTGGGCAGGATCTCACATGTAGTTCTTGTCTGGGCCAAAAAATCACAGGGTAGTTCAGTGCACCTGGATTTTAAAAGACAAACTGCAGTGAACAGTGAAAAGCAGTATTTAATAGAGTCTTCCCAGTTCTTTTCTTGATTTCTTTTCCCAGACTGATACCTTCATCATGATGTCATGGTGAAGCCAAAGGACGAAAAGAGCACTACAGAAATCAGACCCAGGACCTCAGAACTGAACTGCTACCTCGAGGGCGGACGATGTGTGTGTGCATGCCTAAGCTGCAAGCAGCCTCCTATCCCTCTGAGCAGCTGTGGTTTCATTGTAGTATCATACGACCCCCTGCTGGCCTCATTTTTCTCCTCAGCACTTCTTGCACTGCCCATTTTTCTGTTTTTTCCTCCCTCGAGATTCTTCACAGAGCCACCCTCTGCAGGTGCTCCTTTCGGAGGACAAAAGTAACTTTTTCAGGAGAGGATGGCCCCGAAAGGGTCCGACTGGTGTTGCCCAGCATTGTCCCACTCCCTCGGCGGTGGTGGCAATCCCTGGCAGGAACCGACTGTATCTCAGGCTAATGAGTTGTCAGAAACCCGTCCCCGTCCCTCGCCTCCTGGGCAGGTTATTATTATGAGGGCTGTCAGTGGCGGGTGAGGATGGGGCAAGCAATCCATTTCTGCAGCCAGCGGGGAGCTGCGAATCTGTTCACAGGGGATCAGCGGGGTGCTGTGGGAACTGGCCTGCCCTGCAAGCGTCCACCAAGGGCTACCATTCAAGACTGCACTGTGGGTTCGTGGCGAGCGCAGCCAGTTTGCCTCTAATGTATACCCTAATGAGTCGGTGGAGGGTGTTCTGCCTGCCTGAATGTCTTTAGTGTGGCAAAGCAGACTGGACATTCCCATACAATAGTGGGCTTAAATTCAGCTTCTCACTGACGCCTAATTCATGGGCGGAACGGCTTTTGTAATACCTATAGAAGAGAAGTACAGTAGGTCATTTCACCAACTAATTGGAGTTGACAATCCCATATCTATCCATATCTCAGAGTCATTTGCACGCATTTGGAAAGGGAGGCATTTCGTCTTCCCTCTTGTGGTCAGCCACCAAGAAAGGAAAAATACATGTGTGGGTTTGTGCTTTAGACAGTCACAGCTTTGCAACAAAAACTAATATATCCTGGCAGTGCCTTTTTCACTTCCTGAGCAGCAGGTAGAGCGTTAAAAGTTATCTTTCTTACCTCCATTCTCCACCTTTTAAATGATGCTTCCTTTTCCCCGCCCATGGTTTGATATCTCTGCAGGGTACCCTCTTCATGTTTGTCGGGTGCTCCACATAGCAGAGACTCAGTCTTGCGTAAGTCTTCTAGGTGCCATCACAACATCAATAAAATAATGCGATGATGGTCAGAATAATAAAAAATGTCCCTGCTTTGCAAACGGGAGTTTCACAACTTGCTGAAGGCCACTTGCTGGACCAGTAGTTGAGGTAAGACTGGTCCCTGACCCCACACCAATAATGACAGAGTGCATCAAAGCTGCCACGTGTTTTAGTCTTTTGGCGCATAGCATGAACTTCTGCTATTACCAACACTTTATCCACTGGCCACTTCAGATACAGCAGTTGCCCTTGAGTATATACCCAGATAGCATTAATTGTTCCATTTTAATTAGGCACATAACACCTAAAAAAGAAAACTATTCTGAAAGAAATTCTCTGTGGAAGCCAAATGGGCACTTCGGAGTGCTGTGCCAGTTAAAACTGGACCTTCCCCTTTTTTCAGTAGACCATTTTGTCCTTAAAAGCATCAGCCACAGAACTAAGTCCTGTCCCCACCTATGGCAGTCTTTGGGAAGAACTGACTGTGTTTTGAGCTAACTTGGGGGATTTGAATTTTTTTTTTTTAATAAAAGTTTGGTTTTGTCCCTTCATCCTGCTAAAACCTCCAGGCTTTCTCAGTGCAACCCTCAACTCCATTAACCATCTATGATGAAATCATGTAACTAAATTAATGGCTTCTTCCATTCACTAAATGTTTATTCCACGTGGGATCGGAAATGTGGACCCCGATAAAATTGTCTGTTTGGTACTTCATGCTGGGACTGAAGGTGACTTTATCACCATGTGGATGGAGAAAAATAAACTTTATGAATCGACCCTCTCAACCCAGAGACAATTTAGTTGTTCTTGATTTGACATGGAAGTTTTCTAAGATGCTCTAGAGCTAGGAAGCAGTATAAAGCTGCACAACAGGTAGAACAGAGATGAGATAAATTGCGATGATTTTTTTCTAAATATGTTCATTAAGGATATTACTTTGCTTAGGATGAAAAATTTTTCTATGTTTTTGCTCTTAAAAACAATGATGTGCTGGAAGTGTGGGAAATATTTACTGGTTTTAAAAACCCAGTAAATGGAGCACACGTCAGTAAAGACAGCTCAATTTCGTTACAGTAGTGTGATCACAAAAACATTTTCTACCATGCAACTTTTAATTAGTCTCGCAAAAAATTATTCTGCTTCACTTATACAGAGTACAGTAAAGGGCTACATAAATGCATAAGGAATGAAATAAAACATGCTTTGTTCAAATGTGGTGACCTTTGGGAGACAAAGATGATAAGAGAATGAAGTTTCTTTCTGTTTCCCCATGTATTTATCATGCGGCAAGTCAATGTTCCCTCATGAGATACAGTAATTATGATAAAAAATAAACTGAAGTGAACTTCTTCACTTCACACTTCAACAATCTTCCAGCCATACAGATGCATTCATGCATGTATGGCTGTCATTTCCAATCCAGACAATTTTTGATAAGCTTTAGCTATTCTGAGGTGCTGCCAGTTTGAGTGACAACCTTGATACCTGCAACTAAATGGTTAATCTGTTCACCATTGTGAATGTAATCAGTGCTCTCAGACACAGCAGAATCCCACATTTTTCTGATGTCTGAAATAAAATGGTTGTTAGTAAATAATATAGAGTATATATACATATGTAGGACAGAAATATAGAGTAATATGCACAGTATTGTCTGCACTGCTTTGTGTTATTACATATATATAAAATACACATATGAATATTAAACCAGAGAAAATATGGAAAGTAAAACGTATTTTTAAATTATATAAAATGGATTTGCCTTTGCTATAAATAAAAAAAAAACCACGATGCTTTTCATTACAACACTTCAGATGTACAACTCAAGTCTGAGTCATGTGTGCTCTATGAATTTTTAGTATAATTTAGCATCCAGTTCCCATGGAACTCAGAGGCATTCTGCCCTTTAAAGCGCAGTCATTACTTCCATCCTGCTGCTATTTAAACACACTTGGAGATGATGTGTACTTCCAAATGTGAATAAAGCAAAACCAGTGAAAGCAAAGGTTATGTAGGCAAAGGGTATTCAATTTCCCTCATTTGCTAAAGACATTACAGCTCCAACCAATGTACTTAGCTTGCACCTTTTAGCCCATTATCTGAGGCTGGAGTCAACTTGGCAACATCAAAAAGGTTGTATTTTTTCATTTGTATAAGCTATCACATACTCATATATTTGCTCAGCATCAGAAACACTGGTCTGCAGTATTTTCCATTTATACTTAATTTACTGATTTTGACTATTCAGGGGAAAAAAAATTCAATTTCATGCAGATGAACTTTTTATTTTCAGAATAAACTCCCTGAAATTCTGCCAAGTTTAGCACTGCAATAGACCCATAAAGAAAACCTATTTTATGAATGGTGTATTAGAGGAATGGAGATCAGTTATATATAACCTTAAAGATACCTCACGAAATACAGGTTCTTAAGTCTGGTAAGTGTTGCTCCCCAAACACCACAAAAAGTAGAGCCATATTACAAAGATCATTGTCAACATGGCCTGTGGGGAAGTCTGTCTGCAGACCTAAATTCAGCTAATTATTAAATGGTGAACAAGTATCGTGGCAGCCAGGTTTCCAGCCGCTCTTATCTTCTGGATGGGTAAAGTGTCTGCTGGGGTCTTCCGGTGGGAGCTCGTGTCCCAATGCTGGGACAGAAGCCCTGTCACCTGCCACTGTGACGGTGCTTCTCCTCGGACAGCCCAGTTCAGAGGGGCACAGGAATTGCCATCCACTTGACTCTATCGAGAATTATCTTATCAACTACTTAATGTAAAGTCATACCTCCATTAAAATTCTTGGCGTCTCAATGTGATAGTACTGCAAATTAAACTTAAACAAGACCGTTTAGCTGTGGATTTGATGTCTGTTGTTAAATAAATCTTTAATTGTATCATTTAATCCTCTAGATCTCCTTTCCCAGAGATAAAAAACTGTAAGAGCTTCTTCTTGAGCATTTAAAGCAAGAAACCACAAAACCACAGATGAGCTGATGTGTTTTATGTCCAATTCACAGAAGCATGTAAATCCATAAAGTGTCACAGGTATGAACTAGCCCTTTTCCCCTTCTAATTACATATCTTTTACAATCTGTCAAAACAAGTAGTCACTTGCCTTATGTGAAGCATCATATGAAAGGAACATCAACATCCGTCCATTGCAACCTACAACTGATCAAACAACCTTAAGGATAATTTTAGAAATACAACATTTGCCAGAAAATACTCAACATTGTGCATGGATATGCTAAATCTTTGTTTACTGTGTAGCAAAAAAATGGTACAATAGTTTCGTATCTAAGCTAGTGTTTATTATATAAAATCCATATTAAATGCATCTGTTTATTAAGTGAAGTTGGCAATGCTATTATTAAGGTTACACTGTTTTCCATTCTAAGCTCCTCTTTCTTAGCGGCTTATAACTTTGGCAGCCTTTACCTGTTTGTATAAACATTTACAGGAGGCAGATGTCTAGAAAGGCTTTCCTGGAAGCAGGAAATATCTGCACCAAGCTGATATTTTCCAAGAAAATTTCAGCCAAGAAGGTAATTTCCAAGAATGGTGCTTGGGAAGAAAATGGGTTTCTTTTCCCTTATTTAAAAAAAAAAAAAACAAACACGTTTCTTCTGGAAAAATTATAATGAGCTTTGGAGCAAAGACTTGAGTGTCACAGTAAATGGTCTTTGTTAAGGTTACACCTTTTGCTATGCTTGTGAAATGTTGCCACAGTCTAACCCTTGAACATACCCTAATCCTCAAAATTATCACAGTTTGCGCATGCTGGTCAGAGCGAGCCAGCTCAGACACCAGAATACGTTTGTTGCCAGAGAAGCAGGCTTTTTTCAATTGTTTTTATCACCCAAACTAGCTTACGTATCTCTATCCTGCACTGCAGTAAACAATATGGTCAGGGCCAGATCTTCCCTTCGCTCACCTGGTAAGTACCTACCCTTGCAAGTGTGTTTGTCACTGCATTCCTGGGCAGAAGAGTGGATCCTCTATTGACCATCTCTGGGTCCTTGTCGTGGTTTAGCCCCAGTCGGCAGCTGAGCACC